>PVJI01012376.1:0-51783 GCA_004026765.1 Micronycteris hirsuta | reverse complement strand
GTCCCTCCCACAGCAACTAGGCCATCCCTCTATTGTAGCATTTGTGTGGTGATTATTTCTCCTCCCTCACATAAGCTGCTCCAAGGCAGGGACCTCCCCCTGACCCCCACCTCAGATGTCTTGGAAGACCCTGTAGCCCACACAGATTTGAGTCCAAGTTCTCCCTCTGGGTGTGGTGCAGGAGGCAAAGCTATAGGGGCATGCCAGGAGATCTAGTTCCAGCTCAGTTCTATTTCTAATATAAAAAGGAGCTACATGTTTACTGTGTGGCTAGACATGTATCTCTTCTCTATCTCTAATCTCTGCAGCTTTGCCAGTTTGATAGTTTAGCTCCCATTTCATATATTACAAAGTGAAGAATCTGAAAAGGCAGCAACCTTTCAGAGTCACGCATAGAGCACAAACCAGACTTGGGGTGTTTTGACCTTGAAATGCTTTTTTTTTTCTGCACCACCCTCTACTGCCTTCCAGCTAAGCTAGCCTGTTCTAATGTGGCTGAGCATGGTGCTGGGTCCCCTGGTGACTTGCCGTTGACTTCAATGAGGTGTCACAGGATTTAAGCTGTGGCTTGCAGGCTCACTTGATTTGGAGAAGTGCCCTCTTCCCCAGTGTATGAAAATTTCCCAATCTTTTAGGGACTTTTTGCAAAGCCCAGTCACAGCTTTGACTCTGCAAACAGAGATACAGCTCTGTTGCTCAGAGGTGTTTTTCGACTCCACAGATACTGATTCGGCAGCAGCTGTGACAGAGTGACCCTGTGTTGTGCGGGTAATGGAGCTGGACTAGCAGCCAGGACACCCCACGGTCAGACCCAGCTCCGCACCCAACTCACTGTGCCGTGTCAGGCAAGTCATGCCGCTTCTGTGCACCCAATTCCCACGTCAGCGTGTAAGAGTTAAACAGGATCAGTGATTTTCAACTTCATTGTTTTTATCGCTGACACCCATTTCTCCGATCATATCTCTGAACCCTAACCTTTAAAAAAAGAGCAGCTTAAAGTGAGGCTTCCCCTCACCGCTCTCACCCTCCTCCCTCCCCCCCGCCCCAAGCTCCAGTCTCCTTGGTGTGAAATTTGGATGGCGCAGCTCCTGGGCAGCCCTGCCCTGTTGTTTTTGATAAACAGAAGGCATTTGCTGCGCCCCCCACCCCCACCCCGCCTTCTAAAGTAGAAGCAAGGTTAAGAAGCCAGTGGAATGCAGCTTTGGATTCCAGAAGCCTGGATCCTGTTTACAAAGGTTGCTATCTGAGAAGTGGATCAGAGACATGTACAGACCCAACTTCGAAATCTGACATTGAGCAAGTCACTTAACCTCCCTGAACCTCCATCCCCTTATCACTAAAAGTTAGAATGATTCTCTGCGATTAAATGAGATAATGTATATGGTGTATATAAAATGCCTAGACCAGCACATAGCATATGCTCAATATATTTTCCTCTTATTTCCTCCATCCCTCCAGCCACCAAAGCAAAGATAGTGAGGCAGCGAGGTGCCTACTGAATCAAGCGTGTACCAGCACTAGTGGATAAAACCCTGCACTCGTTATCTAGAACAAATTCAAATTCTGGCTCACTTACTAACTAGCTGTGTAGTCTTGGGTGAGTGACTTAAGCTCTCTGAGCTAGGCAAATCCATAGCAGACCTCAGAGCAAAATCTTGCACAAAATGGGTACTCAGGACTTTGTAACTGCTGAATGATTGCGCACTTGGGGGTTGGGACAACTTTGGGGAGGCCCGGCTTGCTCCTGTGTCAGATAATGAGGCTGGCTCAAGGGTGGGGTGGCAGGGTGGATCCCTGTGTGGCTCCCGATAAGCCCGACCCTGACAGGCAGGAGGATCAGATAAAACGGGGCCTGGGAGACTGTGGGGAGAAGGCATCTTCAGTGTACTAAAGACCTTCCCAAGCCCAGGGAGTGTGTAACCTTGGATAAGCCCCTGCCTTGAGGTCCCGCTCACGCAAGGAGAGATGGGTGGCTCTTGGCTCTTTTTTTTTTCCCCCTACTTGGCTACTGAGTGTTGCCGCAGCCACCTTGTCTGAAGGTGGAGTCAGGGTACATGGACCACCAGTCTGTGCTGTCTAGAAGCAGGCAAGTTAATTGAATAGGATAGAATTTATTACAGGATAATTTACTTACAGGAAGATTGGGTCATGGCAGAAGAGATGAGAGAGCAGTCTGCGCAGATCAGTCCCCACTGCCAGACAGCGCTATGATAAACATTTTATAGAATAGCTGAACTGCTAACGGTTGACAAGGCAAAGGGACAAAGAATGCAGTGAGCCAGGAACCATACCTCCTGGCAGTCTTATGATGGAGAATTGCTTACAATAATGCCAACACCTAGTTTGATATTAATTTTGGTTGCTGTACCATTCTGGCCATTTACTCATAGGAATCTATATGGTTACATTAGGTAAGCTTACAGGACACAGCTAATCATTAACTTTGAGGCTTTGGTGGTGGCTGAGACTAGGTAGGTCAGCGTTCTCAGCATGGAAAAACAAAAGCAGGGATACAAAGATGGAATCCGTTTTGTGCACATTAACATCTATACACACCTCCAAAAGGAAATGTCTGAAATGGAGCTCTCTACTTCCTCTCCAAGTTCTGCTCCCCGCTCCCCTCTCCCTGCCTTGTCCCCGTTTCCCCTGCCCTCCCGGTCAGACAAGCCCAGAACGTCCGCCCCAAGAGACGGCCTCTTGGCTGCCTTATGATGGCCCTTCCTTCTCTGCCCATCTGACCCCATAGTCTCTGTGTCCTCTGCTTCCAATCCTCTGTGCTGGGCCAGTAAGAATTTTCTCCTTACAGCCAGGATCTGCCCAGGCAACTCCCCCTGCCCCTGGTCAGAAGCCTTCCCTGTCCTCAATCTGGCCCCCTCTCGCCCCCTCCCTTCTATACACACATGGCTCAGTGGCCTCCTAGGTCCTGAGACCTGTCCATAGCACCCCCTTACCTCATTCCTTCCCCACCTTTACTCCTCTCTTCACTTCTTGAGGGAATGTTCTCCCCGTTCCTTCTGACTAGCTGAACCAATTCATCCTGCAAAACCAAGTTCAAGTCCTCATCTTCTTTCAACAAGCTTCTTCTGGCCTCCATTGGAACTCATAGTTCTTTCCAGGTGGGCTCCGCCTCTCTGAGATGTACTCAGTCAGCCCTGCCTCCCAGGACTGTAGTGCCGACTCAGTGAGAAATCATGTGTGCAAGTGCCCAGCATGGCCTGGCACATAGTAGGTGCTCGAGAAACAAATGATTATGCCCCAGGCATTGATTGCCTGGTATTCCATGTAATTAAATATTTACTATGTGCAGAGTGTATGGAGAAAGCAAAAAAATGACCTCACTGTGAACCCTGCCCTGCAAAAGCTCTGTTTATTGGGACAAGATAAGATAGACCCACGGGGACCTGTTGTATAAGAGAGAGTGTGATCTGGGCAAGGAAAGAAGCTTTAGTGGGAGAGGGAAGGAGGGGGTGCCTTGCAGAGAACCCAGTAGGTTTGGGGCTGAAGCTGTGGAGGGAGCACCAGCCTTCTAGATACAGGGAATAGGGTGAGCAGAGCCAGAAGCCTGCCAAGTGTGGCTTGTGCATGGGGAGCAGCCAGAGGCTCTGGAGCTGGAAGAGATGGTATCAGTGGCCACTCTACAGGGTGTGTGTGTGTCTATCTGTCTGTCAGGCATAGAGCTATTTAATCCTCTTAATGTGACCTGCCTGACCAGAAGTCCATGTACCAAGGGGTTAACTGTGCTTTTCTCTAGAGATAGAATTACAAGAGATTTTTTTCTCTTTGGGCTTATCTAAAATTTCTGCCAAGCACATGGGCATTTTTCATGGAATAAACAAAGTATAAATGTTGGCTAGATCAGTGCTTCTCATACTAGCTTCCAATCCAGCCGAGACTGATCCTTTGATAACACAAAGTAAAAATGAATTACTAGAAAAAATGTTATTTAAAAAGAAAAAGAGTCCTGGTGGGTGTGGTTTAGTGGATTGAGTGCTGACCTGCGAACCAAAGGGTCACCAGTTCGATTCCCAGTCAGGGCATATGCCTGGGTTGTGGGCCAGGTCCCCAGTAGGGGGCGCTCAAGAGGAAACCACACATTGATGTTTCTCTACCTCTCTCCCTCCCTTCCCCTCTCTAAAAATAAATAAATAAAATCTTTTAAAAATAACAAAAGAAAAAGAGAGGCCATAAAAATATGAGCCCAGATTTTATATTATCAGGTTCAGATTGCTATGAAAGTTTAAGGCCTACTTTTATTTCTTTGCTTATCATATAGACCAGCAGGGACTGGTGAACCACACTCAGAGGAACACAGATTGGAGAGCAGGAGAAGCAGGAACCCAGAAGATCCTGCCTGGCTCTTCCCTCTCTGGGTACAGGGACCATATCTCATGTTCCTCCCATTCTCCCACATAGCTGAGCATCCGGCAGATATCCCAGGAGCCCTCACTTCCATCCAGCTGGCTGCCCTGTGCCCTCACCGCTCACCATGCAGCCCCAGTCTGTTCTGCACAGCGGCTACTTCCACCCACTGCTTCGGACCTGGCAGACAGCAGCCACCACCCTCAGTGCCTCTAACCTCATCTACCCCATCTTTGTCACGTGAGTCCCCAGAATGAGCCGAGTAAATGACCCGCAGGGTGTGTATGTGAGTGGGTGGGTGGGTGTGTGTGAACCAAGCAAGCATCTGTTGTGGGTGGTAAAGTGAGCTGTCAGCTTGGAGCTCAAGGTACTGGAAGTTGCCTACTGGGTTAAGGACAGCTGTGTTAGGAACAAAAGAAACTTTGGCAAGAATCCAATCTTCCCATTTAGAAAAAAAGAATAACCCTCACCTGCCATCCTGAGTTTTTGAATAAGACAAGCTGAGAAAGTAGTCTGTAGACTATAAAGCGCTACGTACATGTAACAGGTGGTAGTCATGATTATTGAAAATAGCAACAGCTGACATTTATTGAGTACTTGCTGTGTACCAGGTACTATCCTAAACATCTACAACTGTTATCTTTCAGTCCTGACAGCATCCGTATGAAGAAGGTGGGGATGCTGTCCCCTAGATTGTCATCTCCGTAAGGGCAGGGATTCTTGTCAGTTTTCTTCACTGTTACACTGCCAGGGCCCAGAACAGTACCTGGCATATAATAAGTGCTCGATAAGTATTTGTTGTATGAATGAATGAATGAATGAATGAATGAGTGGATCCACCCAGGATACAGATGAAGGGCCTGAGGCTCCAAGGGTTGGTATAACTTGGCCAAGGTCACCCAGTCAGTAAGTGACTGTGATAGCAAGTGAGGACCTTCTGACTTCAGAGTCCAAGTTCTTAACCACTTGATTGCTTCCTTGGACTACTTCTCTTTCAGTACAGTTGCTCTCATTGTCACTGTCGTTCTTGTTGTTCCTATTATTATTTCAGGCCCTGGGCTTGGCCAGGCAGGGGAACCAGACACTGGACCCTACTACTCCCTCCCACCATCTCCATTTCCATATTCCTTCCCAGCTCCCCACCTGTCCCCCTCAACCACCCCCTCCCCCACTGGCCCTCCCCACAGCTACCGGTCCATAGCCCATCCCCACTCTTGCAGGGATGTTCCTGATGATGTACAGCCTATCGCCAGCCTTCCAGGAGTGGCCAGGTAGGAGCCATGGTGGGGAGGGCAGGGGGTGATGGAGGGAGAGATTTTACAGGCCGAGGTGCCAGGAAGCAGAAGCAGACCCAGGAGGTAGAAGGTCCGGAGACTTCAGCTCAGTAAAGAGAAGGATTTTGTCAGAGTCACAGTTGTCCCCCAGCAGAAGAGGCCGCCTCGTACAGTGATGGGCTACCCTTCACCAGAGGCACCATAGCAGAGTCTGGGAGAGGAGAGCTTAACTTCCAATGGGAGGTCACAAAAAGAGCCTTGGAGGGACCTCCCACTGCTGAATGCTGTCGCTCTGTCGCTTGGGGCCTCAGCTTTCCCACCTGTTTGGTGGGAACATTTCTGCCCCTCCCTGTACTGTGGGGCATGAGCCCTCCTGGTACCAGGTGCCCCTTGGCTCTGAACACAGGCACAGTGTGGCAGGGTGGGCAGGACCGTGTCCCAGGACCTGCCTCACTGCAGCCCCTCCCCCCACCCCCACGCAGGTATGGTGTGAACCGGCTAGAAGAGATGCTGAGGCCCCTGATCGAAGAGGGCCTGCGCTGCGTCCTGGTCTTTGGCGTCCCCAGCAGAGTTCCCAAGGTGAGGAATCAGAGGAGGCGTCAGAGGGGAGGGGAAGGGGAGGTGGGGTGAGGGTGAGCCGAGGTTCCACACGACCACACCTTCGTACCCGTCTTCTGAATGGACGTGGCCCCCATTATTAAGACAGCGCCCCTGGAGGGTCAAGAAGCTAAGCAGGGCTACGACACCCTGACTGGGCGAGTCCAGTCTCCTCTGCAAAATGGGGACAGTCCTCACTGTGCCTCCTCGTCCAAGGACTTTGCTAGTGACACAAGGAGCGGGACGGGGCTGCACTCTGTGAGGGCCACGGTGCCTCTTTTTTTTTTTTCTCTTAAGTATATTTTATTGATTATACTATTACAATTGTCCCAATTTTTCCCCCTTTATCTCCCCTCTGCCCTGCACCCCCCAACCCTCCAGGCTTCACCCCCCCTTATTCATGTCCACGGGTCGTACATACAAGTTCTTTGGCTTCTCTGTTTCCTAGACCATTCTTAACCTCACCTCGTCTATTTTATGCCTACCAATTATTCTTCTTACTTCCCATACCTTCCCCACCCTCATTCTTCCCCCTTCCCCCGCTGAAAACCCTCCATGAGATTTCCATTTCTCTGATTCTGTTTCTGTTCTAGTTGTTTGCTTAGTTTGTTTTTGTTTTTGCTTTAGGTTCAGTTATTGATAGTTGTGTGAGTTTGTTGTCATTTTACTGTTCCTAGTTTTTTATCTTCTATTTCTTAAATAAGTCCCTTTAACATTTCATATAATACGGGCTTGGTGATGATGAACTCCTTTAACTTGACCTTATCGGGGAAGCACTTTATCTGCCCATCCATTCTAAATGATAGCTTTGCTGGATAGAGTAATCTTGGATGTAGGTCCTTGCCTTTCATGACTTGGAATACTTCTTTCCAGCCCCTTCTTGCCTGCAAGATTTCTTTAGAGAAATCAGCTGATAGCCTAATGGACACTCCTTTGTAGGTAACTCTCTCCTTTCTTCTTGCTGCATTTAAGATTCTCTCTTTATCTTTACTGTTGGATAACTTAATGATGATGTGCCTTGGTGTGTTTCTCTTTGGGCCCAATTTCTTTTCTTTTTTCCAAGATTTTATTTATTTATTTTTAGAGAGAGAGGAAGGGAGGGAGAAAGAGAGGAAGAGAAATATCAATGTGTAGTTGCCTCTCGCGCACCCCCTACTGGGGACCTGGCCTGCAACCCAGGCATGTGCCCTGACTGGGAATCGAACCAGTAACCCTTTGGTTCCCAGGCCAGCACTCAATCCACAGAGCCACACCAGCCAGGGCCTGGGTCCAATATATTTGGGACTTTCTGAGCTTCCTGGAGTTCCTGGAAGTCTATTTCCTTTGCCAGATTAGGGAAGTTCTCCTTCATTATTTTTTCAAATAAATCTTCAACTTCTTGCTCTTCCTCTTCTCCTTCTGGCACCCCTTTGATTCAGATATTGGAACATTTATAGTTGTCCCAGAGGTTCCTAAGCCTCTCTTCATTTTTTTTTTTTTTTTTGAATTCTTGTTTCTTCATTCTGTTCCTGTTAGATGTTTATTTCTTCCTTCTGCTCCAGATCGTTGAGTTGAGTCCTGATTTCCTTCCTGTCACTGTTGGTTCCCTGAATATTTTGCTTTATTTCACTTTGGGTAGCCTTCATTTGTTCCTTCATTTTGCAACCGTCTATGAGCATCCTGATTACCCGTGTTTTGAACTCTGTATCAGATAGGTTGTCTATCTCCTTGTCACTTAGTTCTTCTGGAGTTTTGATCTGTTCTTTCATTTAGGCCATATTGCTTTGTCTTGGTGCACCTGTTATGTTGTAGGGGGCGGGGCCTTGGTATTCTCCTGGGGGAGGCGGCCCTCTTTGCTGCGTTGTGGCGCTGTCTGTGGGGAGGGGTCGGAGAGGGAACAATGTGTCTCATTTACTCTGCTCTAGCCCCACTTTCCAACCAACAGACTCTATCGTGTGAGCCTGGGAGTTTCTCCTGATGTGGCCTGCCCAGTCATTCGCCTTGCCACGGGTCCTCTCTGCCTGCCGGCTGCCCGTCTTGGTCCCTCCTACCGATCTGGTGAATGTTTCTTTAACTCCTTGGTTGTTGGAGTTCCATGCGGTTTGATTTTCTGGCACTTCTGGTTGCGTATTGCTTTTAGATTGGTTGTTGTCTTCCTTTCGGTTGTGCGAGGAAGGGAAAGGTCTCTGCCTACGCCTCCATCTTGGCCAGAACCCCGTCGTGCCTGTTGAAGGCTTCATGTGACAGGCACACTGCTTCGTCCTTCCCTGCCACTAGGACGAGCGGGGCTCTGCAGCCGACTCCGAGGACTCTCCAGCTGTGGAGGCAATCCGTCTGTTGCGCAAGACCTTCCCCAGCCTCCTGGTGGCCTGCGACATATGCCTGTGCCCCTACACCTCCCATGGTCACTGCGGTGAGTTTCTGCCTGCACCAGCCCTGCTGCCAACTGCGCTGCCACTCCCACTTCTCCTCACAGTGGGGTAGGCCAGGGTCTGAGATGCCCCTCAAACCCGGCTGTCTGACCCGCAGGGCTTCTGAACAAGAACGGGATTTTCCAGGCTGAGGAGAGTCGCCAGCGGCTGGCAGAGGTGGCTCTGGCCTATGCCAAGGCAGGTGAGTGAGCCACCAGCAGGGATGAGGACCTCTGGGTCAGGGAGGTGACAGAGTAGACAGGAGGGTCCTGGAGTTCTGAAGTCCACCCTCTGTCCCTCAGGATGTCATGTGGTAGCCCCGTCGGACATGATGGACGGACGTGTGGAAGCCATTAAGAAGGCTTTGATGGCACATGGACTTGGCAACAGGGTAGGGGCAGGGAGTGCGGGGAGGGTGTGGGGAGGTGAAGAGAGAGCCTGCGGCTGGACCAGCCCTGCCCCTACATCTGCCAAGAATCATAGAACTGAAGACAGCACTGGACACGGCCTTTGGGATCTGTCTCAACCTCTGCACCTGAGACAGGCAGATCGAGGCCCAGAGCTCTGGTGGGACTAGAACACTGGCACGCCACTTCTCAGGCTGGGTCCCTTTCCTGCCATATGTCCCTGGAACACCTGGAAAGGGTCGACTGAGCCTCACCCTCCATTGTCTCCCCACAGGTGTCAGTGATGAGCTATAGTGCCAAATTTGCTTCCTGTTTCTATGGACCTTTCCGGTGAGCAGGGGTGGGCGGAGGTCTGCCGTTAAATCCCTGACCCATTAGTCCGAAGCTGGAGCCCACTCTGATGCCTCTGCTTCCCAGGGATGCGGCTCAGTCAAGCCCAGCTTTTGGAGACCGCCGCTGCTACCAGCTGCCTCCTGGAGCCCGAGGCCTGGCCCTCCGAGCAGTGGTGAGTGACCGGAGCTTCAGCCTCAGCCAACCTGTCCCCTCTTCCCTCACTTCCTGGGCACTGCCCACACCATACCTCATCCCTCAGGACCGGGATGTGCGGGAAGGAGCCGACCTGGTCATGGTGAAGCCGGGAATGCCCTACCTGGACATCGTGCGGGAGGTGAAGGACAAGGTGAGCACCGAGCAGTGACCAGGGAGCCTCAGGGAGATGAGGGAATGTGTCCACGGGCTCTGGGACCTCTGACTGAAGGACTGCAGAATCTCAGAGTTGGAAGCAGTCTGCCCCTGCACAGGGATCCTCCCCTCCCTGCCCCTACCCAGGAACCACCAGTGGGCGGAAGTCTTTGGACAGCTCTGCTTTAACAGTTTAAGAATGGGCCTGGCGGCCAGTGGCTGGACGCAGGGCATGGGGTTCGAGATGGTCAGGAGTTGGGCAGGGAACAAGGGACACTCCCAGGGGCACACCCACCATGCGCTTCTACCTACTGCTGCTTCTCTGCAGCACCCTGAGCTCCCTCTCGCCGTGTACCATGTGTCCGGAGAGTTTGCTATGCTGTGGCACGGAGCCCAGGCGGGGGCGTTTAATCTCAAGATTGCTGTCCTGGAGGCCATGACCGCCTTCCGCAGAGCAGGTAAGTAGAAGGGGTGGGGTTTTTGACTTGTGCCACACGGACTGAGAGGCACTCTGCCCAGAGAGGGAGGTGAAGTGATAAAACAGCCTGGAAATACCAGTCACAGGCGGAGCAGAAGAGACATGTAACTAGAACAGAATGTGGGACAGTTATTTTTCGCTTGTGAGACCTCGGCCTAGCCACTTCTGTGAACCTCAGGGCCCTCCCTGTCTATAACAGAGAGAAGATCCCTGGTGCATGGTTCTCATGTGGATTCAATGAGATGATATGTATAATTGGCATATGCTTATCGCTCCGTAAGTGAGAGCTGGTTTTTTTTGCTGGCATGGCACACAGTGTGGGAAGGGAACTTTACAGCTTATCTATTTCCTCACTGTGCATTCTTTTAAAAGATTTTATTCATTTATTTTTAGAGCAAGGGGAAAGGAGGGAGAAAGAGCGTCCAAGAAACATCAATGTGTGGTTGCCTTTCACATGCCCCGCACCGGGGACCTGGCTCATAACCCAGGCATGGGCCCTGACTGAGAATTGAGTTGGCAACCCTTTGGTTCGCAGGCCAGCACTCAATCCACTGAGCCACACCAGCCAGGGCCCACTGTGCATTTTTATACATTGGCAAACCGAGGCCCAGAAAGCAAAAATGACTGGTCCACAGTCACACAATGTACAGAGCTAGAATTGACCAGAATGGGACTCAGTCTTATATTGTGTCACCCACTGCCTGTGCCTCTTCACGGTAGCCTTCTCCCTCCGCTGGCCTTCCTCTCCCGGGTGGTCGGGGTCAAAGTTGTTCTGCAACAGAAGAGGCCGCTGATGTCCAGCCCCTCCCCTGCTCTCTGTTTCTCTCCCACAAAGGTGCCGACATCATCATCACCTACTACACACCTCAGCTACTGCAGTGGCTGAAGGAATGATGGAGAGAGTGTGCAAGACCCAAGGACTAGGACTTTACAAAGGTCCTGGGGCCTTGGAGAAGTGAAAACCAAAGTAAATGCTGCTTTTAGAACTGTGTCCTATGCCCTCTTCCTGCTTACATGCTGGCAGGTGCCCAGCAGTTCCAGGTAGTTTCTGCCAGCGTGCCAAATCACCACTCTTGGCCACATCTCCATGGGCTCCCCTAAGCTTCTCCACCCTCCTCAGGCTCAGCTCTGAAGCCATCTGTGCCACTGTAGCTCCTTCCTCTGGGGTTGCGTTAGCTAGAAAGCTCCCAGGAGTCATGGGCACAGGTTTGTGATGCCTGGGGGAGGGCCTTGGAGCATTAGGGGAAGTGGAAGGCAGTGGGATCGTTGGTCCTCAGAAGCTCTGGAAAACCCAAGGCCTCTGGCAGCATTGCTGGGCGCAGGGACTGAGGCCTAGATTGACCTTTCCGGGGTCAGAGTTGAGATTTGCTGTGATTCCACTGGAAGGCGATTCCCCCAGGCCAGTGGTAACCAGGCTGCCTGAGATCTTCTGCTCTACCGTGAGCCATAAACCTAGAAAAGAGTTACTCTACTGAGCAGAAACATTGCCTGGGGACTACAATTCAGAAGCAAAGAGAGAGTTCCTGACTGTTGGAGATGCCACCATCGAAAAGGCTTTTTATTGAAGAGAGATATTTTTGAGAGCGTGTGCTCCGTGCCCAGGCACGGCGCCGGGTGCTAAGGATCTCTCCGGACAGACCTCAGCTTGTCTCTGCATGGAAGCTACACAAAGAGAGTGGGAGACACAGACGACAACGAGAAAACAGACAAATAAAGCAGTCACAAACTCTAATAAGTGCTTTGAAGGAAATAAAGGGTCTCAGATGGAGAATGACAAATGGGTGGGTGGGGGGCCTTCCTGAGGTTGAGGGATGAGGAAGGGTCCTTAGGGCACCAGAACCCCCGAGGATGGCAGCAGGTGTGCAAAGACCCTGCAGTGAGAGGCGTGCGGCAGTACTACTGGGGGCAGGGTGCGGGGAGGGACGGGCGACAGGGCTGGAGGTTAGAAAGCAGGTCCTGCACCCTTTAGGAAGCTTGGGTTGTATCTTCCATCTGGCACAAATACAGCTAAGGGATCTCAACCAGTTATGATCTTAAGCTTGGGTCCCGTTTCCCAGGCACACTGTTGCTATGGGGAGAGGGGAAGGGTGCGAGAAAGCCTGGTTAGAAGGCGACTGCAGGCCCCAGGGAGCAATGGTGGTGGCCTGGACCGTGGTGGTGGCAGTGGAGTGAGGAGGAAGCATATGAATTCAGGAGACATTTTAGAGAAAAAATGAGCAGATTTTGCTGGTGCTTTAAATCGGGGTGGGGTGGGGCAGGGGGAGGCTTGTCAAAGGGGAGGCATTGGGAAGAAATAAGGATGCCTTCCTGGGTTTCTGGCTTGAGCAACTGGATGGGTGGTTTCAGTTCTCTTCTGAGACCGACAGGACATAAGTTTTCCCCTCGAGAAAGTTAGGGCCCAGCCAAGGGGGGACCTGTTTGCAAGTCCACCTGCCTGCCTGCAAAGTGACAGAGAACCCCAACTCCAGGCCCATAGTAAGCTCAATTTGGACTGTAAAGTTATACAACCCATTTTAAAAGTTAAAATTATAAACTCTCAGCAGCTTCTGTAGTCAGACCAGTCTCTGACTCTTGGTAGTCTTCTCCAGAGCTGTGGCCGACTTAATTGAAGACGTGATCTCAGCCTGTGGGGAGGTGGCCAGCCCAAATCAGGGCTTGAAGAGGCACAGAGCTGGGCCTCCCTGGGAGCCTGAGCCATGTCTGCCTACCACCTAGGAGCCTGACACACTCATCAAGTGTGATGCTCATACCAGACCATAACCTTCAACCATCTTAGCTTCTTGGCTTCCTGTCTCCTGGCCCCTGACCTCTGAGCTCATTTCTAGTTAAAATGATGAGTGTGAAGAGGAAGGCTCTTCAAGACCATCCCAGACTCATCGTTGCCAATCGAATACGGGGCCTGGCTCTGGTCCAGGCACAGAAAGACAGTAGACAGACGCTGCCCTTTCAGAACAGACGGTCCACAGGAAGCAAATGACTTTTTGTATGCACGACCCCCGTCCCCCAACACACACACACGAGGGACAACATTAAGTGGAATGAGTCTCCCTGAAAGCCAGGAGGCATGTGTGACCAGTGACATAGTGCAGGTGCCCTGAAGGCCGTCACCAGGCCCTGACCAGGTTTGAAGGATCAGAAAATGCTTCCCTGAGGGACTGACATTTAAGCTAGACCAAAAGGATAAGCCACTAAGCTAAAATGTGTTTGGGGAAGAGCATTCCAGGCAGAGGGGCTAGAAAGAGCTGGAAAACAAGGCTGGTGTGGCTGAATCACAGGGAAGAATGGAGAAACCTCCTCCCAATAAGCAGTAGCAAAATTGTGTATCTAACACGACACCATTCCTAGCTCCAGCAGCAGGGCGGACCAAGGGCCTCAGTTGCCTTCAGACATTATAGTCTAGGTGAGTGGCTCTCTCTTGAGTCAGAGCTGGTCGCCTGGGGTGCCAGCCTTGTGTCCCCTCCAGCCACCCTGTGTTCTGTCTACAAAGGCAGTAATGCTGGAGGAGTTTGGGTGGTCTTAGGGGAGTCTGGTTCCTCCACAGTCCCATCTCCTGGTGTGTACCCTGCTCTAGCAATAATTTTATCCTTGGCAGAGAACTCAGCTTCCACAGTTAGCATGGCACATTATTTTCGGGCTTCCAGGCTCACAGCTGATGAGTGAGCATCAAGGGGCCTTTCTTCACAAGACATTTCCCTGTTTCTCGCTCAGATATGCCAGCTTGAACTGGAGCCTGTCTATTTCCGATAGGACCTTCCTGCCAGTCCCAACCAATAGCCAGCCGTCCTCACTTTTGCTTTTCTAAGATCCCTAAAATGACACCTCACTGGCCAAATGTTTGAGGGTCTCACAAAGCAACAGGCATGGTAACCAGCCAATCTATTACCAATTTTCCAACTAAAAAAAGGAATCCCACTGCTCCATACTCCACATAGACCGTAAATTCCAGATAGTAGGGCCCGTGACGCAGCACCCTGTAATCTGTACTCTTCTGGGTACTCTTGGTTGCAAGCGACAGAAACTGAATTCAGTAGCAACGAAGGAAAAGATTGGTTTTCATAAACGGATTGTAGCAAGTCAGGAATGGCTAAATACAGGGTCAGAGGCTCTCACGGAGACCTCTGTCCCTTCCTCGCTCTGTTTGCCTCAGCGTGGCTTTATTCTCCAATGGTTTTTGCCACTTGACAGTAGCACGATACTTAGATGTCCTTTAGACTTAGCATTCCAGAGAAAGATATTTTCAATCCCATCATTCACCTAGCAAATCTCTGGAGGATCGATCAGCCCTGCGCAGGTCCGATGGCCGGCCTCTTGGCTCAATCACTGTAAACAAGGACATGGGAGATGTGACGCCAGGTCTCCGTCGTCACAGAGGAGACTGGTGAAGTCTCGGCGCTTTTGTACCAGTGGTTGCCCAGAAACGCTTCCCCCCAAAAGCGGTATGGCTATCTCCTTTTTTTGTTAAAATCTTGGCTTAAATGTCACTTCCTCAAGGCAGCCTCTCCTGACACCCAATTTAAAGTCATTCCCCAGTCGCTCTACTAAGTTCAGTGGATATAGCAAAAGCCAAGGTAACAGCAGCTTAAGATGCAAGATCTCTGAGCAGTCCAGAGCTGTGTCAGCTACGTGGTATGGGAGGTCGTGGCCCCCACCTCATCTGTCATCAACACATCTCCCTGTTTATCTCATGATCAAAGATGGTGGGTCCAGCTCCCACCAACAGGTCCTCTTCAGCCATCAGGAAGAAGAGAAGGGCAGGTGGAGGGCACGGCTCTTCTTAATAAGGGCACAACCCAAAAGTTGCACACATCACTTCTGTGCACATGCCCTTGTCTGAACTTACTCATATGGCCACATCTACTAATGCATGTGAGGCTGGAAAATAGAGCCCAGTGGGGCAGCCAGGCGCTCAGCTAAAACTCAGGGGTCTGATCGCTAAGGAGGATGAAGAGAATGGATATTGGGGCAGATGACCATCCCATCAAATGGAGTTTCTTGTAATCACAGAAACAGTGGTCAAATAGCAAAGTAAAGAGGTGCTTAGAGATGGAAGACAGACCCAGAGAGGGGACTTGTTGAGATGCACACAAGCCAGGGACAGAGCGATGCTGGGATTCAGGTCTCCTAACTCCAAGTCCAGTGCTTAAAACTGGAGAAGGCATTGCCAAGGGCTGGGATGAGGGATTGATTTTGAGGGATTTTGGCTTTCTAGGTATTATCTTAGCTTCGACTTTATTTTTATATCATGTATGATATATATCTACCAAGGATTTGTGTAAATGAAAACTTGGCCAATACATATATGAAAAGGTATTATCTTCATTAGTCAACAGAGAAAGTCAAATTAAAACCACAGTGAGATAGCACCATGCATCTGTCAGAATGCCTAAAATTGCTGAGGATGTGGAGCCATCGGATATTTCGGGTGCAACCACTTCGGAAAATTGGCACCACCTGCTAAAGCTGAATGTATCCTTGTCACCTAGTGATTTCACATCTAGGGGTTTACCCAACAGATATGTGTACATACTTTCACTAAAAGACGTATTTGAGAATGTTCAGAGTAACATTTTCTAATATTTGGCATAACCAAAAACTGGAGATAAGCCAAATGTCATCAACAGTTAAATGCAGTATATTCATATAACGGAATGTCATGGGTATGAGAACAAATGACCTACACATAGCAACATGAATGAATGAATCTTACAAATAAAATTTTGAGCAAAGAAGACAAAAGAGTGCATGCTGTATTATTCCATTGTTATACAGTTCAAAAACAAGTAAACATGCAGTTAGAAGTCAGGATAGCCCTGGCTAGGTAGCTCAGTGGTTCAGAGTATCATCTCGCTATGCCAAGGTTGCAGGTTCCATCCCTGGTCAGGGCACATACAAGAATCAACCAGTGAATGTGTAACTAAGTGGAACAACAAATCAATGTCTGTCGATCTGTCTGCCTGTCTGTCTTAAAATCAATAAAAAGACTTTAAGTGTTTTTTTAAGACTTTTTTAAAACATTCATTTTTGCTTATACCTTTTGCAACAGCATGGATGGAACTGGAGAGCATTATGCTAAGCGAAATAAGCCAGGTGGTGAGGGACAAATACCATATGATCTCAACTTTTAACTGGAACATAATCAACAAAAGAAAAAAGCAAGCAAAATATAACCAGAGACATTGAATTTAAGAACAATCTAACAATGGCCAGAGGGGAGGGGAGAGGGGATTGTGGGGAGAAGGGTTTTCAGGAACTACTACAGAGGACACATGGACAAACCAAGGGGGAGGGTGGAAGCAAGGGAGGGAGGTGGGGTTGGATGGGGTGGGGAGGAAGGGAGGGGAGAAAATGCAGACAACTGTAATTGAAGAACAATAAAGTAATTTTTAAAAAACCATCCATTTTTTAGAGAGAGGGGAAGGGAGGGAGAAAGAGGGAGAGAAACTGATGTGAGTGGGAAACACTGATTGATGGTCTCTTGCATGCCCCTAAACAGGGACCGGTCCCACAACCCAGGCATGTGCCCTGACCAGAAATCAAACTGGCCACCTTTCGGTTTGCGGGATGATGTCCAACGTACTGAGCCACACCAGTCAGGGCAAGTGTACTCGTTTTTACACTGGCAAATCAGAAGCTTGTCTCAGAATAGCAAGGACCTGTCATTGGCTTTACTATAACACACAAGTCTTTTCTCTGCTGAAAAAGTTAACTCGACAGAAAGGCAGAACGTAAAGGACAACAAAATAAACAAGATTTCAGGGCCACGATTCCAAGGGCACATTCACATGGATTATGATGGAAATGCCTCCCTTATGTAATGGGTGCCCTGGGTTGAAATAGGTAACCCAACAAAACCTTTAATGGCTCAGGTGACTCAGTTATCTCAACAGAAAAGAGTCATCTACTCTCAAAGAGCTTTTCCATGTGCTCTCATTTGATCCTGATGGAAACATGCCCTTTGCCCAGGTTCCATGGGCAAAGTTAATTATCTTGGAAATTAATTTTTAAGCTAACCTGAATTTCAGTTGGAAGTTACTTGGTCCTGTCCCTCCAGTTTGCATATTGTGAGGTTGAGGCCCAGAGAGGGAAAGAATTTAATGGCGGGCTCACAGAGAGTCAGGTGGCAGAGCTGGGAGCAGGACCCAAGCGTCTGGGTCCTGGCCTGGTGGCTCAGTTGGTTGCAGGTTTGATCCCTGCTCAGGTCACATACCTGGAAAGCAGCCAATCAACATCCTTTTCTCTCTCTCTCAAATCAATGAACATATTCTTGGGTGAGGATTAAAAAAAAAACAACACAAAAACCCTAAAGGGTTGGGTTTCAGGTGACCGTGAAAAGTGGCCAATCTCAGCCCTGGCTGGTGTAGCTCAGTGGATTGAGCGTGGGCTGGGAACCAGGCAGTCCCGGTTCGATTCCCAGTCAGGGCACATGCCTAGGTTGCAGGCCAGGTCCCCGTGAGGGCCATGTGAGAGGCAACCATACATTGCTGTTTCTTTCCCTCTCTGTCTCCCTCCTTTCCCCTCTCTCTAAAAATAAATAAAAATAAAATCTTTAAAAAAAAAAAAAGTGGCCAATCTCAGACATTGTTGGATTCTGTGAAATCCCATCACCCTTCCCACTCCCGCTTCTTGGAATCACGCTCAGGACACAGAAGTTTCGCTGGTGAGTCCCTGGAGTGTCAGGCCCTCCCTTGGGGCGGGCCCAAGGTCTGTGAGTCTGCACTTTGTACTCTCTCCCAGGCCAGAGCCCAGGGAGGGCGAGGCAATTCTGAGTAAAGTGAACAACAGACTGACCTTGGAATACAGGAGAAAGTTTTGTGAAAGAAGGAAAGAAAAGTAAGGAAAAGGGGAAGGAGGAAGGGAGGGAGAGAGAGAGGAAGAAAGAAAAGAAAAAGAAAGGGAGAGGAGGAGAGAGGAGAGAAGAAGAGAGAGGGATAGAAGGGAGAAAGGAAGAATATTACATGCCTATTTGTGTGCACCTAGAAAAATGTCTGATAGCATGATAAGCAAAACTGCCACTGCAGCAACCCCTGGGGAATGAGTGGCGAGCGATGAGCCCCGCCCCGCAGCCCCCAAGACCACTTCTCTTGCTCAGCAAGCAGGTTGGGAACCCAATACCTTTTTACTTGCCAGTTCCTTACAGGTCCTTTCATCTTCACCTGGCTGCCATCCAGGTCTTCGCTCCTCTTCTAACCATCTCATTCAAAGACCCACTGCGCCTCCCCCTAGCACCCCTCACCACTCGGGAGACCACTGTTTTCATTGCACTCATCATTATCTGACATCTTGTTTATTTACTTGATTTTTGTCCGCCCCACCCATGGTCCATAAAGACAGGAATTAATTCTGTCTTGTTTCCCACTATATCCTCCGTGAAGGACAGGGTCAGACACAGAGCAGAAGCTCAATGAGTACTTAATGAATAAGGTGGACCTTTCACTTTTTTAAAAAGAATTTTTGTTTATTTATTTTTAGACAGAGGGGAAGGGAAGGACAAAGAGAGAGAGAGAAACATCAATGTGTGGTTGCCTCTCGCATGCCCCCTACTGGGGACCTGGCCCGCAACCCAGGCTTGTAGACTGGAAATCCGACCAGCAGACCATTTGGTTCTCGGATTGGCGCTCAATCCTCTGAGTCACACAGCCAGGGCGGCCTTTCGCTTTCTACTTTGTACACTTTGTGTTTTTAAACATTTTTGAGATGAGCATTAATAGTGTTTTTGGTTTTTGTTTTTTTTTCCTTTCATCAAAACGAAAGAAAAGCAGCCAGGTTACTGCAGAGGACTCTATCCTCAGCAAACTGTCTTGAATTAGACAAGTTTCCCGCTCCCTCCTGGTGCTGCCTGGGGACTCAGACCAGGAGGAGTATGGCCTTGGCCAAGTCCACATGGCACTCGGCAAGCCTTGCGGGGATGCAAATCCTCTCTTCAGCCCTGACTGGTGTGGCTCAGTTGGCTGAGGTTCGCCCTACAAAGTGAAAGGTCGCCAGTTGATTACAGGTCACGCACATGCCTAGGTCCCTGGTTGAGGCGCCTTGGAGAAGCAACCTATCATGTTTCTCTCCCTTTCTTTGTCCCTCCCTTCCCCTCTCTCTAAAAATAAATTTTAAAAATCTTTTAAAAATCCCCCTCCTGCCAAGTCAACCAGAGCCCCTCCCAAAAGTGTCCGGGCCCAAGGGAAGTGGAGGGGCTTAGGGAGAGAAAGGGGTCGCGGAGAGCGCAGAAAGGGCGAAAGGAAAGAGCCTAAGGAGGGAGGGGCGGAGAGGGTGCTAGGTGACAATGAGACGCGGGGTGGGGTGGGGGGTGGAAGGGTGGGAGATGGGGACCCGAGAGGGTGTGCGGGTCTTTCGAAGGGGCGGAGAGGGGACCTAGGAGCACAGTGAGGGAGGGTGACAGACGGCGCCGGGTGGAGGGAGGTGAAGGGGAAGGTGCGAAGGGTGCGCAGAGAGAGTGCTACAGAACGGAGGTAGGGAGAGGGAGGTAAAAGAAGAGACGGAGGGGGCGGAGCCGGAGGAAGGGCAGGAGGAGGGGCCAATCAGGCAGCGGGCGGGAGCCAAGGAGAGGAGAGCTCCGCGCCTGGCGGAGCTTCTGCTCGCCTCTCCGCGCTAGTGGCCGGCTGCGGCTTACCTCCTTAGCGGCTTCCTCACCAGGCAGGTGAGTCCTGGGCCTCGGGGACGCGCTCGGAGCCGTCGGAGCGCGCTGGAGCGGAGATTGGTTGGTCACTAAGACCCTCGCTCCCCAGGTCGCGCCGCAGAAGGCAGCCATAGAGGTTCTGCTCTAACGGCAGGCACAAATGGACTTCGCCGCCACCGAGCCCTAGATGGGGGGAGGGTGGAGGGTGAGACTAGTGCCCCGATCTCCAGCTTCTAGAAATAGAAAACGCTGTGGATCGGGAGCCAGAGCATTTTGTTCTCATCTGAGCCTTGCCAGTGGCTCCCTGCGTGACTTTGGGTGAGTTTTGCCCCTCACTGGGCCTCCATCTCCCCACCTGCAAAGTGAGAGGGGTCTTTCGGTGGGTCTACGTCCCAGACGGACTTAAATTCACTTTCTTGACCAGCTTCCCCTAAGACATGTCCCTTCTGCAAACGTGGCTGCACCCTGACCTCTGGACCCTCAGGTTTCAGCTGGAAACCTGAATCAACTCCGGGGGAAGCAGCAGCATCTAGCCTGTGGACAACAAGCTGAAGAGTTTGTTTCATGTACATTGAGGCACTAATCCTTTCACTGCTGTCCACCCAGACAGATGTTATTACCTCCATTAAAGATGAAGCTAGGGCGCAGAGAGGCTTAGAGACAGGTAGGACCAGGCCGCTCTGTTCTGCTTTTTGTCCTATGCGGTACAGGTTTGCCTAAAAGATTTTTTAAAAATTCTGAAGATTCTTAATAAATCCTAATATTACTTTTTAAATTATATTTTATTGATTATTGCTATTACAGATTTCCTGATTTTTCCCCCTTTGCCCCACTTCACCCAGCACTCCCACTCCCTCACACAATTCCCCCCACCATTGTTCATGTTCATGGGTCATGCATACAAGTTCTTTGGCTACTCCATTTCCTATAGTGTACCTTACATCCCTTTGGCTATTCTGTAACTACCTATTTGTACTGCTTAATCCCCTCACCTCTTCACCCATTCCCCCACACCGCCCTCCCATCTGGCAACATCAAAGCACTCTGTATACAGAATTCTGTCTGTCTTGTTTGCTCAGTTTGTTTTTTAGATTCAGTTGTTAATAGATTTGGGTTTGTTGGGGGGGGTTTGCCATTTTATTGTTCATAGTTTTGATCTTTTTCTTAAGTAAGTCCCTTTAATATTTCATATAATAATGGTTTGGTGATGATGAACTCCTTTAGTTTTTTCTGGGAAGCTCTTTATCGGCCCTTCAATTCTAAACAATAGCTTTGCTGGGTAAAGCAATCTTGGCTGTAGGTCCCTGATTTTCATGACTTTGAATATTTCTTGCCACTTCTGGCCTCAAAGCTTCTTTTGTGAAATGAGCTGAGAGTCTTATGGGAACTCCCCTGTAGGTAACTAACTTCTCTTGCTGCTTTTAAGATTCTCTCTTTATCTTATACCTTTGGCATTTTAATTATGATGTGTCTTGGAGTGGGCCTCCTTGCATGCATTTTGTTTGGACTCTGTGCTTCCTGGACTTGCATGTCTATTTCCTTCACCAAATTAGGGAATTTTTCTTTCATTATTTCTTCAAATAGATTTCCAATTTCTTGCTTTCTCTTCTTTTGCCACCCCTATGATGCAAGAGTTGAACATCTTAAAGTTGTCTCAGAAGCTGCTTATACTACCCTCATTTTGGGGGGATTCTTTTTTCTTCTTCTTGTTCTGATTGGTTTTTTGCTCCCTTATCTTCCAAATCATTGATTTGATTCTCAGCTTCATCCAGTCTACTGTTATTTCCCTTTAAATCATTCTTTCCTTTACTATATCCTTCATTAATGACTGGATCTTTTTTATGCTGTTGAGGTCCTCACTAAGTTCTTTGAGCATCCTTATAACCAGTGTTTTGAACTCTGCCCGCAACCCAGATTGCTTAGCTCCATTTTGTTTAGCTCCATTTTGTTTAGCTCTTTTACTGGAGTTTTGATCTGTTCTATCATTTGGGCCATGTTTCTTTGTCTCCTTGTTTTGGCAGCCTCCCTGTGTTTGTTTCTATGTATAAGGTAGAGCTGCTTTGACTCTATGTCACGGTAGCATGCTTTAATGCAGTAGGTGTCCTGTAGGGTCCAATGGCACAGCCCCCCCTTTCACCCAAGTTGGGTACTTGAAGTGCTAACTTCATGTACACCTTCCTCCTGTAGTTGACCCTTGGTTCCTGTTGGCAGATCAATGGGAGGGATTTACCCAGGCCAGTCAGCTGCACGGATTGGCTGTGACCACTTACCACCAACCTCCGCCCTCTGCAGAGGATCAGCTGTGCAGGGGCAGGGTGGTGGTGCTCCAGCATGGTCTGTATCTGTCCACTGGGTGCTCTGGCCTTGGGGTTTCCCAGGTGGTGCAGGCCAAAGTCAGCCCCCACCTGTGTTTTGCCTGGGGCCAACCTGCCTGAGTTAATAATACAATCTGAGATGGCTGCTACTTGTGCTAGGCTTGGAGATTCCCAGGTGAAGCCAAGCTGTTTGTTAACCTAGGCTGGCTTCTCGGGCAGGGCCTGGAGCTCACTGAGGCCAGCTCTTGCTTGTTTGAGAGAATTTAGGAAGTTGTGAAACAGGAGTCAAGACCTGCCATTCCTATGGAAAAGTAGCTTGGTTGGGCCTGTAAATTGGGTAGGGCAGAATCTCCGGGGTTTACCAAGGTGGGTCAAACCAACTTAGCCGTTTGATAGAGTCTCAATTCTGGCACCAGCTTGCCGGCTCTGTGGGAGTAGGGTTTAGCAAAGGGAAAATGACCTCTGCTTGCCTTGATGTCAGACACTTCAGTTCCTCCCTGTATGCTGCTGGTGTCTTTCAAGCTGCTACCCCGGTGCTGGACCTTAGAGGGAGTGAGTCCGTGTGTGGGTTCTTTAGAGGAACTGCTTGTGGCTCCAGCAGTTTCTTCCACTGACTCAATCCCCTCTGCGCCCCTCCTACCAGTCTGGATGGATAATTTCTTTAATTCCATAGTTGTCAGACTTCCATTCAACTTGATTTCTTTTTTTTTTTTTTAAGAATTTATTTATTTATTTTTAGACAGAAGGGAAGGAAGGGAGAAAGAGAGGGAGAGAAACATCAGTGTGTGGTTGCCTCTCACGTGGCCCCCACTGGGGACCTGGCCTGCAACCCAGGCATGTGCCCTGACTGGGAATTGAACCGGCGACCCTTTGGTTCCCAGCCCGCGCTCAATCCACTGAGCTACACCAGCCAGGGCTCAACTTGATTTCTGAGGGTTCTGAGTGATGGTTGTTTTATATTTTAGTTGTAATTCTGATGTGGTTGTGTGAAGAGGGGAGCCATGTCTGCCTATGCCCCCATCTTGACCGGAAATAAATCCTAATTTTCTAGAATTTTTTTTTTTTAATTCAAATATGTCTAAGCAGTGGAAGGGAACACTAGCTAGAGAGTCCTGGTTATGCTGCTGACTCAGTGAGGTCTCAGGTTAAGTATCTGTCCCTCTCTGGCTCCGTCTTCCCTGCTGAACAGCCAGGGTTTGGTCACGTGGTCTGCAAGGACTCTCTGCCTTTAGCATTGCTAACAATAGGAACAGCCAACCTCGACCTACAGAGCCCTGCCTGAGCTGACTCCTATCCACCCTAAGCACCGGACTCCTTGCCCTGCCTCAGGACCTTAGCACTTGCTCTTTCCCATGCCAGGAACATTTAACCACCTCTTTCCTGCACAGGCACTCTGCACTCCCCACTGAAAGTTCACACGCCTAGGAGGTCCTCCGACATAGACTAGATGAGGTCCTTGGATTTATAACCTCATGGTTCATGCTGAATTCATTAAGCTTCAGTGTTTTGTGTAGTTCCTTGTCTAACATCTGTGTCCCCTATTTTTTTTTTAAAGATTTTATTTACTTATTTTAGAGAGAGGGGAAGGGAGGGAGACAGAGGGGAGAGAAACAGCAATGTATGGTTGCCTCTCACATGGCCCTCACTGGGGGAATTGAACCGGGACCCTCTGGTTCCCAGCCCGTGCTCAATCCACTGAGCTACCCCAGCCAGGGCTGTGTCCCCTATTATTTAATGCCTATAAATGCCATGAGGCATTTTAGGCATTAAACCCTGCCCTAGTCCCAGAGTCTAGCACATAATCAGTGCTCAGAAATTGTTGTGCAGTAAACAGATAATCACATTTAGTCCAGCAATCTTGTGAGGTTGGGTCCTTGTGCTCTTGTGCATGAGGAGATGGCTTCAGAGAGAGACACTGTCAGGGTCGCACAGTGAGTGGGCAGCACTAGAATTTGAACCCAGTCTGTGTGACTCTGAAGCCTGAACTTCCACTTTACTTGCATCTCATTCCAGGATCTTCTGCTGTGAAGACATTACCCAAGTGCCAGCAATCCTGGCCCACGCAGCCTAGAAAGAGACAGTCATTGGATCGAGGAGGTGTGTCTTGACCCGCCTGGTTTCCTCTTGGCCCTGGGAACCTAAGGTGGACCTGGGGTGGACTTGGTCCCCTCCTGTAGACCCATGGCTCACCGGCAAAAACTACGGCTGTTGACTTGGGACGTGAAGGACACACTGCTTAGACCCCGCCGACCTGTAGGGGAGGAATATGCCTCCAGGGCCCAGGCCCACGGGCTGGAGGTGGAGGCCACAGCCCTGGATCGAGCCTTCAGGCAGGTGTTCAAGGCTCACAGCCGCACCTTCCCCAACTATGGCCTGAGCCACGGCCTCACTGCCCGCCAGTGGTGGCAGGACGTGGTCCTGCAGACCTTCCACCTAGCGGGTGTTCGGGATACCCAGGCTGTGGTCCCCATCGCTCTCCAGCTGTACAAGGACTTCAGCAGCCCCTGCTCCTGGCAGTTGCTGGAGGGAGCGGAGGCCACCCTGAGGGAATGCCGGAAACGGGGCCTGAGGCTCGCAGTGGTCTCCAACTTCGACGAGCGACTAGACGACATCTTGGCGGGTCTTAGTCTGCAGGAACATTTTGACTTTGTGCTGACCTCCGGGGCTACCCGCTGGCACAAGCCGGACCCCCGCATTTTCCATGAGGCCTTGCGGCTTGCTCAGGTGGAACCAGCGGTGGCAGCCCATATTGGGGACAGTTACCACAATGACTATGAGGGGGCACGGGCTGTAGGCATGCACAGCTTTCTAGTGGTTGGCCCGGGGCCTCTGGACCCTGTGGTCAAAGATTCTGTGCCCCAAGAACATATCCTCCCTTCACTGCCCCACCTCCTGCCTGCCCTTGACCGCCTGGAGGGCTCATCCACAGGGCGGTGAGTCTGGTGAGGGAAGTGGCTGGGCCCAACAAGCCCTGGAGACCGGGAGCCCTTTCCTCTCCAAGATGTGGCCTTTACCCTCTCCCCGCAGCCTCCCTAGTGCCTCTGACTATAAAGCAGTGAGTGCGAGGCTTTCTGCCCTTCCCCACTAACCAGCTCCTGGTCTCTGAGATGGTTCATTCGTCACGCCCGTGTCCCTTTGCCACCACAAGACTCCTCACCTCCAAGATTCACTGAGGACCCAACTAGCTTCAAAACCAGGTATCGGGTTGGCCAAAACATCCATTACATTTTTCCATACAATGGCTCTAGTAGTGTTTAATTGTCTTTAATGTCATTTGAAACAATTTTGTTAGATTGTATTGTGACAGCTGTCTTATCAGCATGCATTAAAAAAAAATCAACTGATGAATTTTTGTGCAACCATTTTAATATTGAAGCTGGAAGAAAATACACATGTTCAGCATATTATTCTTTATGTCAAGAAAGGTAAAAACACAACTGAAATGCAAAAAAAGATTTGTGCAGTATACGGAGGTGCTGTGACTGATTGTGTTAAAAGTGGTTTGGGAAGTTGCTTGGTACTGTTGACATTTGGCCCAATAATTCTCTGCTGTGAGGCTGGCTTATGCACTGGAAGACGTTCGGCAGCACCCCGGCCTCTACCCACCAGAAGCCAGTAGTGGGAGGCAGCGGACATACTCAAAATACCCAAATCAACAAAGTTACTGGTGAAAATGAAAAATGTGTCTTATTTTACAGAAAAAAGGTAATGGACTTTTTGGCCAACTGAATACTTCCAAACTTTGTTTTAGCAGCGGGGCCGTTTTGTTGTGGGAGATCTTATGTGGAACCCCAGTGTGCAAAATAGGAAAAGGACAAGAAACTGCTCGGGTTAAGGCAGAGGCCCCAGGGCCTCTCATTCAGGCCCTGAAGCCTCTACAGCTCCCTGTACCTCGGCCTACAGAGCCCTGCCTGAGCTGACTCCTATCCACCCCAAGCACCAGACTCCTTGTCCTGCCTCAGGACCTTTGCACTTGCTCTTTCCCATGCCAGGAACACTTAACCACCTTGTTTTCCTGCATAGGCACTGCTCAGATCCCCACTGAAAGTTCACATGCCTAAGAGGTCCTCTGACTAGACTAGATGAGGTCCTTGGATTTATAACCTCATGGTTCATGCTGAATTCATTAAACTTAAGTGTTTGTGTAGTTCCTTGTCTAACATCTGTATCCCCTATTATTTAATGCCTATAAATGCCATGAGGGCTGAAACCCTGCCCTAGTCCCCCACCCCTCAAAGCCTGGGGTCAGAGGAGATTCAGCTGTGCTTAAGGACATGGTCTCTAGGACCACGGAGTCTAAACAGGAGATTTTCGAACCGGACTGCCACCATCACAGTCATGAGAAGAAACGTGACTCTCCCCCACCCCCACCGTGGGTCAGGTCCTCTGCTGGTCCTTCTATGCATAAAGAGCTCTCAGAGCTACCTCGTGGGCATACAGAGTGTGAACTCCACTTTACAAGGGATTCAGAGGTTACATGGTCTGTCTGAGGTCGCAGCTAGTATGTGAGGGAGCCAGGTTCCAATTTAGGCATGTCCGACTCCAAGGCCCATTGGTTTGACCACGAGGTTGCAAGTAGAAAGGGATCCGTGTCACCAGATATAGTGCAGTGGAGATCCCGGGAGAATAGGGAAGGTGTCCTAAAGGATTTCAGTCTTGAAGGACACCCCAGTCATGTGGGGGTAGGACAGCACAGGGAATAGGGACTGGAGCCCAAGGAGGCAGGAGTGTGAATGTGGGGAGAATGACAGAGATTGAAGAAGTAGGCTGGGTATTTTACATTCCAGGTCTCTTCCTGCCTTTCCCCTCTTCACACCCCCCCGTGTCCTAGCCAGTGCCACACACGGGGGACACCAAGGTGAAAAGCACAGATAGGCACATGCACATTATGTTCTGGTGCCAACAGCCAGGGAAGGCTCTGGAGTGGACCCTGAACTGGTGCTGGCACTTTTTTAAAAAAGATTTTCAGAGAGAAGGGGAAGGAAGGAAACATTGATGGGTTGCCTTTCACATGCCCCAGCTGCAGACCTGGCCTGCAACCCAGGCACGTGCCCTGACTGGAATCGAACCAGCAACCTTTTGGTTCACTGGCTGGTACTCAATCCACTGAGCCACACCATCCAGGGCAGGGTTGGCATGTCGATGGGCAGGAGGATAAGGTATGCCTAGCAGCAGCCTGTGGACTGGGGCCTGAAGACTGCTGTGGGCAGTTGGACTGGTGGTTTGGGGAGCATGGGGTAAGGGACTTTGGGTGCCATCTGGAAGAATTTGGCTTTGATCGCAGTTTAGGGACCGGGAAGCTCTTCTCAGACAACTTCTCGAGTGTCAGGCAGTGAGAACGGTCATGAGCTGTGGTCTTAGAGCCACAAGGACCTCAGAAGTCACTGCAGTGAAAAGGTTGCCAGTAGGTTTGTGGACTGGATTTAACCCACTCATTGTTTCAAGTAAGTTACTGAGCACTTTCAGGGTGGGGAGGGCTCTGGCCCGGCCTTGGAGCCAGGAGCCTGAAGCTGTAGGTAAGCTGGCCTTTGAACTGTTCTCCATTGAAACAAAAATGTGAGGCCCACTGCTCTAATGTGACCTTAGAGACCAGGAAGGGGCTTGCCCTTGGCCCCAGCACTGCAGGGCACAGAACAGACTCCGGCCCAGTAGGCTGTGTGTGCTGAGCTCAGCCGCCTGCTTACGTCCAGGAGTGTGGATGAGGATGAGGAGGACATCAGATTCTCAGTAAACACTCTAGAGGTTGAGCTGGCCCTTGTGGGGCTTGCCCAATTACCAGCAAAGAACTTGGAAGTAATTTCCCAATCTTTTAAAACCTTTAATAACGTACATGTGCTCTAAGGCTGACCCTCTAGTTCCCTCAGCTCTTTCCGGCCGAGGTTCTCACCCCAGGTCTCCACATGACGTCAGAAGGGGCCATCAGGTGCCACACTCATCAGCTGCCGCTGGGGGGAAAGTTCTTCCCTGTCACCGCAGTGGGCACAGGCTGGCAGTCAGCTGCCAGATCCAAGGCAGAGCTGCTGATGGGTGTGTTGCAGTCAGGTTACCTGGGGATAGGACTTTCTCGGTCTAATGAGAGTCCAGGTAGGACCGGGAGGAGGACATAGCCCCTGGGCTAGAGTCCTCTGACCAGAGCAGCCTGACAGGAGTTCTAAGTCCCTTCCAGACTGTCCTTGTGTGCTAGAAAAATATTTTCTCTGTGTGCCAGGTCATGAAAGGGTCGGGAAAGCACTGAACTGAGGAGAGGAAAGGCCTTCCACCACAGGCTTTCCTGCCAGAGGACCACTCCTACATCCACCCACTCACTCACCAAACACTCAGCAGGCGCCGTGCTGGGCAGCAGAGATGAAGTGGTGCACAAGACAGCCTCAGAGGTGCATTGGGGAGGCTGAGCCCAGGGAGCTGCAGGTTCCCCACAGCAGCATTTAACGGTTGTACCCAGATCTGAAATGGATGCCGACGCCTCCTAAAGCTGCCCAGTGGCCACAGGCAATGTTTGGGAAAGGATACTGGATAGAAACGTGGCCTGCAAGGGTGGGCGGGGAGGCATACCTCGCCTCCCCAGTGCCGAAGGTCAGTGGACAATGGAAATGGTCTGGTCAGCCACAGCAAAGACTGGGAAGAGGGGCCCAGGGAAGGACGCGCGGTGGGTGTGGAGCACCGTGCCTGAGGCTGGGTCATAGAACAGCAGCTCCTGGGCCTGCAAGTCCAGTAGCATGCCCAGCTGTGCCGGGCACTGCAGCAGCCCCAGGGGTTCGTGCTGCCCATCGTGTGAGAAACAGAACTCTTGGTCGTAGCGGGAGAAGACCCAGGAGAAGGCGTTGTGGCCCAGACGAGAGTCACTGCCAGAACCCTTGCGGGGCAGCTGGCCTAAGGCCACGCCTACTTTATAGGCACAACTGTTCTGCACATTCACCACCCAGGCATGCAGCCCAGCCTGGAAGGAGGTGGCAGCCAGGGCGTTGGGCCAGTGGTCAAAGCGCTCTGGGCCATCTGCACAGGCCTTGGACTTCTTGGCGTTGAAGGTTAGGGTCCTTCCATTATCCGACAACTGCAGGAAGGGGCTGACAGTTCTCTCGTCAATACGCACATCCTCTGTGCCTGCCAGAAAGAATTCTCCAAGTTGCCCGAGGTCCACCCTCAGCCCTACCCTGGTCCTGCCAGGTAGTGAAGGGCTTCCTTATCACTCACTGGCAGTGTGACCTCATACAAGCCATTTATATTCTCTCTGAGCCTCAGTCTCCCCAGTTTAAAATGGGGATCAAAATGGGACTTACCACAGGGTGGATGAGAGGACCAAATGAGACCATACATGAAGAACACCTAGCAACAATGCGTGCTCCATCAATTGTGGCCATGATAATGGTAGTTATTATTATCTAAGACCATCATCTGTAAACACCGATAGAAATAAGGCCCAGAGGAGAGGCGAGTTGCCCAAGGTCACACATCACGTTGGTGACAGGCACAAAATTAAGACCCTGGACAAAATTAAGCATGTTGTTCCTACACCTGGCCCCTAGCACTGGTCATATTGCAGTCACATTGGGCAAATGTGCAGCCTCGAGATCAGACTCGTCCTAGGGACATGGGCCCCAGGAGCGACGAGGCATCAGGTGTGCAGTTTCCAACAACTAACTGATGTTAGCTTTGTCTGCTGGCAAATCGGGCAATATTTGATACCTGATTCTAGAGAATTCCAGCTTGTACTAACATTTTAAGGACAACAGGACAGGGGGTACGGAGGGTTAAAATGGAGGAAAATTCAATCCACTAATTAACCTAATTCTGTGAATCACACAAATACCACAACTGGGAGAATGGGAACTTCTACCGAGTTTCAGGGAGCCTACTTTGAGAACCCCCACACTAAGCGGGAATCTGTGGAGGCAGAACATGTCATGTTCTCCTCTGTGGCCCCAGCATGTAGCACAAGGTCAGGCCCATGGTCAGCCTGAGTCAGTGTTTGTTATGTGAGCAAGTGAGGCGACTCCAGGCAACTCAATTCTTGCTCCAGGTGCTCCTCAGTTGGCCATCAACGATATCTTCTTAAAGAGAAACTAGGTTGCCAATAAAGAATACTGAGCAGTCCCAGTAGGGCAGGACATAAAGGACATGATTTATAGGAACGAGGTTTATCCTAGACCTGACTACACAGCAGGTTGGTCTGAAAACAGGAAGGATCTGGTCCTGGTGCCCTGAGCCTTTCCAGAACCTGGGTCCCACTGATGAGCCTGCATCCAGCATCACTGGCTGTTTAAGCTACCATCCCAGACGCACTGGTCTCCAGGTTGGCCCCACAGCAAACCCCAGATAGACAGAAAGACAGACAGACAGAAGCCCAGTGCTCCCGCTGGTGCTGGGCTCTAGCAACTCCTAACCTGAGAGGGAGCCGAGAGCTGCTGTGGCCCAGAGCTGTGTCAGAAGCGGGCTCCATGCACACTTCTCATCGAAGTTTAACTTCTTCGACTCCTGGGGGTCCAAAATGCCCTCTGCTTCCTCGGTCCTTGCACAGAAAGAAAGGAAATAAAAACAGATTCAGAAAGGTTCTGGAAATCTGTCTAGACGCACACATGGTGATTGGGGCTGGGGGATGGGGACAGAAGTCACACCCACTCCCACAAGGGTGACACCAGGATTAGCAACCAGGCCCCAGAGAGGAGCCTCCCTAAGGAGGGCTGGGGCCAAAGGGAAGGTGAGCATTTCCCCTGGGCACCGCCCCCTCGCCCCACAAAGAAGCCTTGATGATTTCTTTACGAGGCAGATGATTTGCAGGGCGGTAACTACTTGGTGTCAGTATCATAACTTGCATTCGATTTGCTCTGCGGTTGAAGCTACTCGCCGTGGCCCTAGCACATTAGCAGCAGAGCTGGGACTAGGGCTTGGGCCTCCTGCACCTCTCCGTGGCAGTCTTTCCACTCCACCACCGCCCAGAGAAAATTTCACCTTCCTCCAAAACCCAGTGCAGCAGTCGGGCTGCCCTGGGGTTGATCGGCCGGCGCGGTCAACTCCTCTCAACTCCTCGGCTCTTAAAGTGCGAACACCCCTGCGGGATCGATCGCGCAGCAAGGGACGCTCAGTCGTTTCCCCAGCTGTAAACTATTCACAGCCCTCTGCTCCCAGGAACTGCCTTGCCTCAGCTCACAGTGGGGGCTGACTGAGTTTGGTTGGAGAGGGAATTTGGTTAACAAAAAGAACTGCCATTTATTTAAGCACCCAGGCTCTGGGCTTGCTGTTTTCTGTACAGAATCTCAGACCGTCTGGTATAAGTGGGAGGTAGCTGTGTACCCATTTGACAGGAGAGAACAGGGCCTCAGGGAAGACACTCAGCTAAAAAGGGGAGCTGGATTCAAGTCCTGCCTCCAGGCAAAAAGAGAACTCAGGCTGGAGTCCAGGCACCATTCAACATAATCCATCCCTTGACCTACATGTAGTGAAACCTCAAAGGGGTGTAGAGCAAAGTGGGGATTCGCCACAGAGCCCTGCAGCCTTTTCAACTGAGTTCTGAGAAAGAACTTCCCACCGACTCCAATCCTGAAGATGCCTTTGAGATCAGGCAGCAGTTCTGAGAGCATACCCTCTTTTCCCCAAATCTCATGGCTCTGCCCATTAATAAAGGGAGCGGGGGCAGGGAGAGCGGGCCCTGTCTCATGGATACCAGCTCTCTGCAAGACTGTCACTCGCTGGCTGGGGAGGAAGGAGGTGAACAGAGCCCTAGAACAGCCGAGAACGGGCTGCAGTAACAAAGGCTCTTTGTGGTCAGGACAACAGAGGGTCTGTTGCCGTCTCCTCAAAGCAGTGAGGCTGGGTCTTGAGGGGCCCAGCCACGGGGGAGGGAGCAACAAGGAGCCGGTGTCGGCAGTGCTGAGCCACCATCCCAGGGTAAATCTGAGGCCACTCATGGACACCAGAATGTAGAAGACCAGCTGGTCCAGGTACCTCATGGTACGGAAGAGAAAGCTTGTGACTCCAAAGGAGTGGGAGTGAGCTGGGGTTCGGACCCAGCAGCGCCCTGGCTGGGGTCCGAAGGCCTGCGCTGAGCAGCAGGACCTGTAGCAGTGACAGGCCAGAGCTAAGCCCAGCCAGGGATGTGGACACAAAATTGGGGCCAATAAACGCACTTCTCCGACAAGTGGGTTCCCAGCTAGAAGGAGCGTGACAACGTTTGAACACAGTCCTTTGAGAGCATCCCACCTCAGTCTAAAGGCACAAGGAACTCCAAACAAATCTTGACCTCTACGAAGAGGTCTGTCCGCAGTAGTGTGGACTTGGCAACTCTCACACAGCTCTGTGTGTGCTGTAGGGCTAAACGAACGACTGTAGGCTGTTGTCAGGAGCTGGGGTTCTCACTGTGAGAAGAAAGATATGAACATGGACTGGCAGAAGGCGAAGGAAGCACGTGGTGGTGTTCCATCGTAATTAGAAATTGTGATACAAACTCGTGAATAAAGAAAACCACACTCACACTTCCCAGCTCAGTCTGCTGTCCACTGAGAAGGCCTGGAAGCCAGGACACACCAGTAGCAATGCACATCTGCCCAGATCCTGGTTTCAAAATTCCACCCTCCCACTCAAAGGAACCAAGACTCCCTGGAGAAATACAGGGTTCCAGGGCTGAGGCAGGAAAAGAACAAGTTGAGCATCGGACATTGTATCCTGTGCCAGAACACAAGCAAGAGCTCAAAGAATAATGAGGACTTGTCAAAAAACTCCAGGATCCAGCTTGAAGCGGCTAGAACTGGCCAAATCTAGGACAGTTTGAAGATAAAATTAATACTAGTAGCAGCGGTAAAAGATGTAATGCACTGAGTAAAAAAGAATCCAGGAGTCTATATTGATCCTACATAAGTGAAAGAACAAACAAGCAAATAAAGGATGAATAATCTAGGAAGGAATTTAAAATCAATGAAGACTAAAACTATTGGATGAAGTTTGAAGGAAAGCAGGTTATTTATACAGAAAGTACCTCCTCACATTCCTTATTAATTACAAAAAGGGAGATATAACTTTATAATGAAGAAACTTGGTAAGCACCTCTTTATGCAAGTGATCAAAATCAACATCCCTGATAAAGGGACAAAGTGACATCACGTGTCCCCTGATTTGATAGACTGAGAACACATCACTTATGAGATATTCCTGCCAAAAATGCATGACCTGAACCTAACCACGAGGTACTATCAGGTGAGCTCAACTTGAGGAATATTCTGTACAACTGTCCCAGACTCAATAAAAATGCTATTTTTTAAAAAGATTTTATTTATTTATTTTTAGACAGAGGGGAAGGGAGGGAAAAAGAGAGGGAGAGAAACATCAATGTTTGGTTGCATCTCACATGCCCCACACCGGGGAGCCTGGCCCGCAACCCAGGCATGTGCCCCAACAGGGAATTGAACCCGTGACCCTTTGTTTCACAGGTCAGTGCTCAATCCACTGAGCTACATCAGCCGGGAAAATGTTATTTTTTTATAGTGCAATTGGTAACACTTGAATGTGGACTATATATTAGATAATAGTTTTATATCAACATTAAATTTCTGAACTTGATATTTATACTGTGGTTATATGAGAGAATGTCTTTGTCCTTAGGAGAGAAATGCTAAAAAATTTAGGAATAGAAGATCGTGTTTTCTGCAACTTACTCTCAAGTCAGAAAAAAGTTTTATACAATATACTTAAGAAACAGGAAAAAAGACACAACAAGAAAGCAAATCGGGCAAAATATTAACAACTAGTATTTCCAGGTGAAGGTCATTGTACTATTTTAGCAATTTTCTGTAAGTTTAAAATATTTCAAAACAAAAAATCGAAGATCAAAATTTTTTCAAAAATCACATCAGCTTGATATTGAAGACAGCCTGTGTCAGAGGGGGAGGATGAGGATAAGGGAGAAATGGAAGCCTGGCTGAAGTGGGGAAAGATCACAGGAGGGGAAAAAGCAGGAACAAGCCGAACACGTACGAAGAGGAGACAGTGAAATGAATGTGGGTGTGTCCGTACTGTGGAGTATCTCACAGACTTCCCAAGAAGGGAGGTAAGTCTGCATGTATTGACATGGAAAGATTCCAAGACAGCCCAGTAAGTTACAGAACAGCAAGTAGAAAATAATACCATATGTGTTTAAAATATATATATTTTTTAAGGAGGAAAAAAACCCCACACATTCTCCTATGATTATATGTAGGAAAGCCCCAAAACCAAACAACTAACTGTTAAAACTGATCACCTCTAGGGAGTGGGATTGGGAAGAGGTGATTCATTTTTAATTTAATCATTTTATATTGGTGGAAATTTTTTTTTTGTCTCCCATACACATGTATTGCTATTGAAACTTAAATGCAAAAATACATTAAGAAGAATGGACTGTGCTCCCCAAGGACAGCTATAAAATCTTGCACAGAAGATTAAGAATTTAATTTCTTTGCCTGGCAAATTACATCCTTTTAGCTACTTCCTCAGGCTCATGGTGCTCAGCCTTTTGGGACCTAGGTAAGGCCTGGAGAAATTCTTTTCTTATTGCATAATTAAAATGCAAATTTGGAGGGTTTCAAAGATTCTGTCATCAGAGAAAGCAGGATGAGAGGACAGTCCCCAGACAGGTGTCAGATGTGGGTCCCAGCCCCAGCTCTGGCCCCTGGGCAAGTCCCTTCCCCTCTTTGAACCTCAGCATTCTCATCGGTAGAAGGCAGGGTAAAACCCTCCCACAGGGTGACAATACAGTTTTTAATAATGTTAGTCTAGGCTGTGGCAAGCCCCACTGGTAAGTGATTATTTCACTGCCCTTACACATGGGTCTAAAGCAGTTCTCCAAGCTACAGCCAGGAAGGCCCCGGTCCAGTGAGCCTGGCTCCAGAGAAGTCCCTCAGCCACACACCCTGGGCCTCCTCCCAGAGCAGTGGAGCCTGAACGCAATGGACTGCTTAGAGGCCCAAAGGCCATAGTTTCTATGACTGCCCAAGAGAATTACGGGGCCATACTCACCTCTCAAAAATCTCCTGCTCTTTCTGCTGTGAGACAAGAAAACAAGAGTCAGGCTTGGCACCAGAACCCAGCAGGCAGTCAAGACTTGAATATATTCAACTGGCATGGAGGGCTCCACAGGGGCAGAAACTCTAGAATAAAAAGTTCTACTCCTTTAAGACGCAGCACAAAGCTATACGGGTTCTTCCTCGCATACCTCCCCCACCCTGCACTCAGAATGCATCAGTCTGTCCCCTGGGCCCCCGTGGTGTCCTGAGTTCCCTCGGCCACACTTCAGGACAAGCACTCTTTTACCCAACGTTTTATCCCCCACAAGACAGTCGGCAAGCAGGCGGCTGCGACCCTTTCTGAATCTCCTGTTGTGACTGTCCCAGTGTTGGGACAGAATGTGCTCTGCACGTGGGAGCTGTGTGACTAAATGAATGCACAATCTGGGGCGGTCATGGGAACTGTCCTACTTGAACTGCAATGGGACAGACAGCTCAGTTGCTCTACATTCTCATTTCTCTGCTTGGCGTACTTATTCAGATGTCACGCTGTCCCTTAGAACAGCAAGTATCTGCATATCTGTATAAAATACTTTGAAAGGATATGTGCCAAAATATGAATCCCGGTAACTTCCAGACGGTAGGATTAAAGATGATCCGTATGTCTTTGTATTGGACCCCTTATCAGCTCTTCAAGTACAGAGTTCTCTCTCCACGCCCTCTATGTTCCTTTAACATACTGGCGACTCTTATCTTTCAGGTATCAGCTTCTAAGTCACTTCACCCAGGAAGCCTTCCCTGACCCCCTCAAGTTTGGCTTGTGGGGTCCCTAGCTCCCAGGAATGTCATCTACCACAGCACATGTCCCTCCCTATCCTAATTATCAGTTTATGCATCTATCTCCTGCACAAGGCTGCAGGTCCCTGACAGCTGTATCCTGCAACTCCACCCCACAGCACAATGCTTAGCACATAGTAGGCACTCAGTAAATATTTGCTCACTATTGAAAGAATAATTACCAAGTGCAAAAAAAAAATCCATAATAATTTTATTCCCTTTCCTCATCCCTACCCCAAATTTATCATTATCCACCCACCTCCTACCAATAAACATTCTCAACGTTTTCAGACTTCTTGGAGAGACTGGCCAGTTAGTTGGTCATGCCCTTACCCTTGCCTGACTTACAATCAGCTGGAGGTCATCCATCTGCGTGAGCATGTCCACCAGGCTGGTGCGGATGGTGTCGAGCTTCTGTAGAGCCTCGGCCCAGTGTACTCGCTGCGTCAGGATGCTCTGGTGGGCCCGCTCCTCTTCACCGTGAACCTGCTCCAGCAGCCGCTGCTCCTCAGTCTCACACAGGCTCCTGACCAGCCCCAGGCGCTGGAGGACCAGTTCCCGTGCTGCGCTGGCCATGCTCTGACGAGGGGTTAAAAAAACAGAGTCGGATCCTGGCCCAGCCCCAGTCAATGTTGGGAGGGTTTGGGCTGGGCCAAAAGAAGTGTGGAGACTGATGAGCAACATCTGCTATGAGCGCTATGGTGGCAGTAACAGCGTTCAAGCCATCACAGCCCTGAGTTCCCAGATACGGTTTAGGGGAAAGAAATGTAAAATCCAGACACCCAGGCCATATTGCCGGGAACTCGTTCCTGGAATGGAAGAGTTGGACGGGGCCTAGAGATCAACTAGAATCACCCGCTTGTTTCACAGATGGGAATACCAGGACCAAGAGACCAATGTCACAGATCACAGAACTGAAGAACAGAGAGGAGCCTACAAAGTCATCCCCGTCAACAGGGTCTGTACCAACAGTGGTCTAGCTGATATTTTTTACCATGTCTGAGAACAAAAACCTCATTATTTCCTAGTAAGTCCATTCCAGCTGCTTCTATGGTAGAATTCTTTCTGCCACGCGGGAGGCCTGAAGTCAGTTCTCAGCCAGTGGAGTTACTGTGTGCCCCCTAGCAACTAGCACGGTGTCTAGCACACAGTAGGCACTCATATGAATGACTGATGGGGAATTATTTTCCCACTTAAGCAAAAATCTCTTGGTAGCACTCACATGCCAAGTCAGTGACAGAGCTGGGACTAGAACCTAGTGCTCCCGACTCTCAGTCCAAGACTACCCCCCTACGCCAATGCTATCGGGTAATCTATCCTACCCAAAGGCGTCTGTTGCATGAAGCACCTGCCCACTTGCCAGATAAGTAAGAGGACAACAGTCCTGCCAGAGAGTCAGGGATAGCCAACAGCTTCCTGTGCCCTGCCTCTGAAGACCTGCTTTGTACAGTGCAGGTGACAATTATCCCTGTTTAACAGAAGAAACTGAGCCCCATAATTTGCCGAATAGGGAAGAAGGAGTGGCAAGGCGCATGGCCCAGTGAACCCTGGAGTTCAGACTCCACTTCAGTGTTCTCTTGAGGCCACATACCAAAGGGGCTGGGCAATGAGGCTTGGGAGACAGTGCCAAAGTGTAAACCTTAGCTGTTCCACTTGTTACATGTGGAACTTTAATCATGTTCCTTATTGTCTCTATGCCTCAGCTTTCTAGTCTGTCAACTGAGGAGACTAACAGTATCTACCTCATAAGGCTACTGTGAGGATTACAGGAGTTAATACATGTAAATAGAACAAAGCTGGCACACGAGGGATCGATCAATAACATCAGCTACTGCTCTTCCCGGGCCCACTTTGATGCCCACAGCAGTGAGTCTCTGCAGCCGTGTTTCTACTGTGTGGTCAAGGTCAAGAACAAACCCCGACCCAAGAGGCATTGGATACTCCCTGACTGGAAGAGGCCAGTCAATTTCAACACACTTCTTGAGTCATTCCTAGAAATGAATAGCACAGAAAAAAAACAAACTTCCCTTCTCAAAGATATAACAGTAAATTAAAAACCCTCAGAGAACAAAACACAGAAATGCTGGAAAAATAGCTCAAAGCATCCTTCTAAAAGTGGAGTTGCTCTGGCAGCTAAGTAAAGGAAATCCCCCCAGAGTCCAAAAGTAGAAAGGAAACTGGAAACCAGTTAAAGTACTAAAATTTGGTCCTTTGAAGACTAACATGATAGACATACCTGGTACAACTGTGATCAGCATTAAATTCAACAACAGAGAAAAGGGATAATTTTTCCAGAAAGAATTGACTAAAACCAAAGGGGAAAAGAAAACCAGGAAAAATCCTATAGTTATGATGAAAAATGAATGGGTAAAAAATCGACCAACAAATACACCACCACGCCCAGATAAGTTTTACAGAGGGTGTCACCAAACATTCAGGGCACAGATAATCCCAATCTTATACAAGCTCCTTCAGTGAGACAGAGAGTTCTGTGTCCCAACTCACTGAATAAGGCTTATATAACCTCAGCACCAAAGTCTGATAAGGACTACACAAGAAATGAAACTCAGAGCTAATCTCATGCCTGAGTATAGATGCAAAAACCCTTTTTAAGAGCCCCAAACTAAGATGAGCAACCCAAACCCAGAGACTGTGTATAACGACAACACAGGGGGAAGGAGGCCAAGGGCGTGGCTATAACAGGGCAGCACCAGGGATCCTCACGATGGACTGTTCTGTATCTCGATTGTGCTGGCAGTCACGTGAGTCTATACATGTGACCACGTTGCCCAGAATTAAATACACGCGCGCAGATGAGTGCATGTGAAACCGGTAAAGTCTGAGCAAGGTGAGCTGTGTCAACGTCAGTTTCCAGGTTTTGCTATACAATACCATAGTTAGGAACGATGTTACCACTGTGTGTGAATCTGCCTTTACTGTATGTGAATCTACAATTACCTCAAAATTAAAAGTTTAAAAAAAATACATTATGATCAAGTCGAGTTGGTTTCCCCCAGGAATTCCAGGATGGCTTAGCATTAGAAACTCTATGAATGTATTACCATATTAACAGACTGATGGAGAGCAAAACATGTCTATAAACTGACAAATGGCATCATTAAGAACCTACAGGAAAGGTGATAAATAATGGAAAATAGGAGCAATCACAGGAGAACGTCCAAAGCTCTCCCGTCACCTACCCATTTCCCCGCACTCCTGCTCACTCTGCCTTCTCCGTTTCTGTGGACGAGCTGCCCCTGCTTTTACCTACGACCAGCCTGTCCACTTGTTTACTGATCCCCCCCCACTTTGCTGTACCTGAACTTCCTCTTTCTCTTGCATCATTAATTTTCTCTTTTCTACTGGAAAACTCCCATCAACATACACACAGAAAGTAACTTCTCCCATCTCAGAAACAAAATAAAAACCCTCTGGATCCCTTATCTCTCTGCACTATCATCCCATTTCTCAGCAAGATTCACAAGTTGCCTGTGTGAACTATCCCAAATTGCTCTTCTCCTGTTCTCTCTGAACCCCACTCCAATCGGGCTCTCACCCCACCCCCCTACACAGTTCCTCCTGTCAGGACCTCCAATGCTGTCCATGTTACTAAACCCAATGGTCCATTCTCATATACTACTATCAGGGAGGGAGAGAGGGGATGTGTGGAAAGAAGTCATAGCCCCTGTCCTTGAAAGGCATTCTTGAGCCCTGACTGCTGTGGCTCGGTGGCTTGGGTGTCATCCTGCAAGCCGAAGGGTCGCTGGTTCTATTGCAGACTGTCCCCGGTTGGGGCGTTCGAGAGCCAACCAATCAATGTTTTTCTCTCACATTGATGTTTCTCTTCCTCTCTTTATCCCTCCCTTCCCATCTCTCTAAAAATAAATTAATTTAATTTTAATAAAAGAAAAGAAAAGCATTGTTGAGAGATGTAGCCATGGTAATGAGTCAACTGAATAAAGGATCCGCGATGGGGTTTGCAGAAGGAGCACTGGCCAGAGAGTCAGAAGATCCAGGTCATAGAACTGACTCTGGCAGGAGGCTGTGGGACCTTGGTCAAGTCAATTAACCATCTGTAAACAGGGATATTACTGCCACCTACTGCACAGGACTGTGATAAAGATACTCAATGTAAAAGTCCCTAGGTTATTTTATAATTCTGGGGCTGAGCACAAAATAATTACATGGTAGAAGAATGCTACCTTTCGTGATTGCTTGCCCTTCAAAAGGCATTTTGTAGCAGTCTTTGCGCCCCGTGTGATACTCTCCCCAGGAGGTAAAACCAAGGCTTAGAGAGATAAACTACCCTTCCCGGGCATCCAGCTTTGTGTTAGCAGCACAATGAGTTCGTGAGGCTGGGAAAGGACCCTAGACTGGTTCAAGCCCCTAAGGCTGGGGTCTTTTCCCAGGAGAAGACCCAGGGTAGAGGGAAAAGGGGAAGAATTACCTACCACGGCTCTCTGGCTCTTCCCCGGCAGGACCTCGGCCACATACTTGGTGATGCCAGCACTTTGTAACTGCAGCCTCTCACACTGGTCCACAATCTTGTTCTGCAACACAAACAACGCCCATGGCATCTTGACCCACGTTGGTCCACTCACTCCATTCCACTGATTTTTTTTCTTTTACCCACTCCCATAGTTATATACCAGACCTCATCGTTACTAAAAGCTATACCACCTCCAAAATCTTCGTTTCCAAAATCCCATATCCTGCCTATGCCCCCCGTCCTTCTAGATCACTAACTCTAGAATTGGCTGCTCAGTTGGAGATGCCAATACAGGAGTCTCACCTCTTTTCACTGCCCATCACCCCCAAATGGTGGCTTCGATTCTATCTATCGTGAAAATCCATGGCCCATTTTTATCATCACTTTCCTGCAAACGCTCTCAGTCTTCCTTCGTACTCAGCTACTTGACCTCCCACACATGCACCCGAGCAGAAGACCATGGCTTCTCACACTGTTCCTCCCCAAGTACCCCCCACTCATTATATAACACCATCAATCACCGACCTCATTATCCAAACAAAAAAACCACACACACACACAAAAAAAAACAGTTATTCTCCAACCTCACATCTAATCCACTGGTAAGTCCTACCAGCCCCATTGCCAAAGTCTCTCTGTCTTTATTCTGGCTACCACTGGCCACCTCCGCTCTGGCCATTCTACCCAGATCACCATTATCTCTCACAGGGACCACCGTTAGAGCCTCCTAACTGGGCTTTCATTCTTGAACCCCACAGTTAGACACTGCCACATATTGTAAGGAAATCAGATCAGGTCACTGTCCCTGCTCAAAACTCTCTGATGGCTTTCCAATACACCCACAGCAAGATGAGACCAAGCTTCTTACCTTAGCGAACAAGGCCCTACCTGATGCGACTCTGCCTATCTCCCCAGTGTTACCTCCTTCCACTTCCCACACTGGCCTTCTTTCTGTTCCATAAACACACCGAATCTGTCCTGACCTCAGTGCCTTTGCGCCTGTTGCTCCTTCTGTCTCCAGCAGTCTTCTCCCATTTACCTCCATGCCTTGCCCCCTCCCCACTCCATTCACACACCACTCCTTCAGAAGTCTTCCCCATCCATCTCCACACCCCATTCCCTTACTTTGCTCATTTTTCTCCCTTATTCTATCATTCATGACTGTGTATTATGTGTTTATCTTTTCCGTATCTTTCCCCCCACCACCGGAACATAAGTACCCTGACTTGATTTATTCTCTATGTCCCACTGCCTAGAAGACAGTTCCTATACATAGAAGGCCCTGAATAAATACATATTGAATATTTGTTGAATGAATAAAACCCATTTCCTTGACCACAAGAAGTTCAGCAGTTTACAGCTCCAAACCTGTGAGCATTGCCCATGCGAGCTGGGGAAGAGTTTTAGAAATGCAGCTGAAGCCTGCAGAGAAGTAATTTACCCAAGGAGATACGGCCAGGCCCCTGCTTTCCCCTCCAGGTCTCCACATAACAATGGGAGCCCTTCCAAGCAGCAGCCCCTCCACTATTTCCCCTAAGAGCACGGCCCACGTTCCACCTTCCAGAAGGCAGCTCAGTTACCTCTCCTGGGACGCCCTTGTAAATCTCCGCCCCCCAAATTAGGAATTAGCACTACACTTCGCCAGTCCAAATACAAGGGTAGAGAATTGAGTTGACGGGGAGGAAGCTGTGATCAGCACACACGATAAACTGAAGGAACTGAGACTAGCCTTTTGAAACACTACAGGGACAGGAATCCAGAAGGTAAGTGAAAAGTTGTTTGAACTGGTGCAATATTTGCCCATTTCAGGAAAAATCTTGCCCTGGAGTGCAATTTCTTTGCTGGCTGGAGGAATAGGGGAAGAGTGTACAAAAGCCCCGATCTAATCAAGACTGGAGGAAGAAAAGGCAAGAAACTCCTCTCTCCAGGCAAAGAAGATGCGCACACCCAGGGCATCAGGAGCATTCAGGGGAGCAGTTCCCGGCGGAGTGCATTCCAAAACAAGCATCGGGCCTGCCTCCCTGCCCCAGCCTTCACCCCAACCACCACTCAAATTCAGCCCTGATGGCAACTTTTAAAAAAAAGTTTTCATTAAATTCTCACTCCCGTTAACATCACTTCCTCCCTGCAACCACTGAAGCAAAGAAGTGGTTTCCTCCGGTCTAGTCAATGACTGTCCCGGTCCAGCCCCGAACAGCGGAAACCCGGGAGGAGGTCCTGTGCTGTTCTGGGCCTCGGTTTCCTCATCTATAACATGTAGGTAGCACCACCCCTTCAAAGGGGCTTGGTCTGGATGGAATGACGTGATGAATACTTAAGTGCTTTGGAACTTGCAAAGTGTCTGTGCATCATGGAAGTTTATTAAGCCACATTATCCAAGTTTATTTTCATAATCTCGGTCATGGAGCATGGTGACAAGTAGGGCCAACCAGGAGCTTTCGGGTGTCGCTCAATAACTGAATCCCTCCTGGCCCCAGCACCCGGTCAGAGGTGTTCATTACAGTCCAGTCCAAGGAGGCAAATTTCCAACCAGAACCCTTAGCTTCAACAGCTGGGCAGAACTCCAGGGAGAGGTTGGAAGAATCAAGCCTTTTAATCAAATTGCAAGGAAATCCCCAGGGGCCACAGGTAGGGTGGAACGAGGGAGGAAGCCCCAGGATGACTTGACTCTCCAATCTCAGCAGTTCAGGGAGGGGTGGTGACAGAAAGGGGACCAGCCTGGAGTCAAGTGGAGGTGGGAGGGGGAAAGAAACCCTAGGTGAAGGGTTCCAGCAGGAACCTCCTGATACCTGCCCGCCCCTTCCATTCACTCAGGCGAAACCAGATGGAAGTACGGTCAAGGCCAATCCTGAAAGGGAAAAGAAATCACCTCACCAGGAAGCCTGACCAGTGGAGGAGAGGAGAGGTTTTGAGCCATAGGGCTGAGGAGCGTGAGGGGGCTGGGTTTTATCAGCGATCAGCTTCCACCAGGACGGTGGGAGCTGGAGCAGCTGAGCCCTTTATTACCAAGGCCAGGCCAGGTTCCCGGACTCTTCAACAGGGCAACGGAGAAGCTGGGCAGCTGGATCCGCCACTGTGTGATTCTATTATCTTATTTATATCACACTATAACTCTATTAATGCGCACTATTATTGCCCCCAAGCTACAGATGGGGGCACTGAGTCTCAGAGGTTTATGAGATTCACAAGGAGGACAGACGGAGGTGACATTCGTACTCAGGTCTGCCTGACTCCAAGGGCCACACCCTTTAACCGCCTCGTTCTACAGCCGGTACCACTCCGGAGCCGGGGCTCCCGGCCCGGCCGCCGGGTCCCGGCCGGATCTCGCTTGGCGCACCCTCCCTCCCTCCGGAGCCCCCCGCCTTCCGCCACCCACGCCGGCTCACCCGCAGCTCTTCTGCGCGCTCCTCCGCCGGGCGGATGCGGTGTCCCTGGCAGCGGCCGCCCGGCTCCGTACAGGCGGCGCACACCGGTCTGCGCTCGAAAAAGCAGAACCACTTCAGAGCCTGGCCGTGCTCCGGGCAGAGAGGTCCCGGCTCAGGTGCCGGTTCCGGTCCCGGTCCCGCGCTCTCCGCAGACATGGCCGAGCAACCGCCCGGCGTCCAGCTCTCCACCTGTCGCAGGTGGCTCCTGGGCGGGGCCTCCTGACCCCGCCTCCGGGCCCCCACCCGCGGCCGCCGAGCTTCCTCCCGCCCAGTTCTCGCTGCTCTTTGGGTACCCGCCCCACACCCTCGACCGGACCCTGGCCCAGATCCCGCCTGCTTCAGCAGTTGGGTTTTTTGTTTGTTTGTTTGTTTTTGCTTTGCTGGATTAAATCACGTTGTATCGTGCTTGTTTTACAACAAACACAAAACACCAAATATTAATGTGACCGTAGGAAAGTTAATTCAGCATTTATAAGTACCAGGCTTTTCCTAAGCGCTTTATAAGTGTTCAGTCATGTAATACAACAGCCTTTTTTTCCAGGGGCATCTTTAGACGAGTACTAGCTTAAAGCTAGTTTCTGGTATCAGAATGTCAAAGCTCAAGTCCCCTGTGGCTGCCCACTGGTGGTTACCTACCCTCCAGGGCCTCAGCTGTGAAGTGGGATAAGGAGGGTACCTACCTCCTAGACTTGTGATGGGGATTGAAGGAGTTAAAACACTTAGAATAATATCTGGAGCACAGGCAGAGGCTGCAACTGCTAAGCATCTCTTCCTACAAGGAAAGTCTGATGATCCCCGTTTTTATGGAGGTTAAGTAACTTTGCCAGGGGTCACAGTCACTAATTGGTAGCAATGAGACTGGAAACCAGGCAGTGTGACTTATGGTTAATATGAGTAATAATTTTAATTGCATTTAATGCCCAATGAGGAACATCTGTGTTAGGCTGATTTCCCCAAAGTATTGACATCCAAATTTTCTTAATTTGAAAAAATTTTAAAACTAGTATTGAAAAAAATTAATGCATGTTTATTTAAAGAACTGGACTATGCAAATAAGCATGTGGAAGAAGAGCCCATCCCCAAGTACCTGAGCCGTCTTGGGGCTTTTTTTCTTCAGAGCTGACGAATCAGTCTAAGCCCAAATCAAACCCTCTGCTGGGGCTCCAGTCCACTCCGCCTGGGAACACAAGAAGAACGCTGCTCCCCAACCCCCTAACTCCATTTTAGGGGGTCTTGGCAGAGGGCTGAGGAGAGAACTCAGGCAAAGGGAGAAGGAGCCAGGCCTTGTGGATCAGAGGGTATTCTGAGTTCATCAGAACCGGACACTGTGAGAGCAAAATCGGAAAGAGAAACATCACTATGTCCTGCAGCATGTAGGTGCTCAGGCACCTGCCTCTACATTGAGGCACCTTTAAGTGGTTGGGCTACTACGCAAATAGGAGAGAGCTCATCCCTACTCTCAGCCCCTACGGTGCCAGTCCCTGAGGTACTTAGTAAGGACAGCTACCAGCCTCAGCGCTGTGCCTCTTACAGCTACGGGACCTTGGTCAGATGATTTAGACCGGCTGTGCCTGGTTTCCTCAACCCTCAAATGGGGGTGATAAAAGTATCTATTTCTGGTGGCTATTTCAAGAATCAAATGAGATCTTGTCTGCAAAGATCTGTCAGCTTGGGTGTATGGCATACACTCTGGGGCTAATAAGTGTTTTATTATAGGTGTGGGGGTCAATAAGTCTACTTGTAGTAAGTTTTCAGAATGTAAATTGTGTGAGGTTCTTTGGTGAGGAGGGGGTGCAGCTTTCTTGGCATCCATCCCAATGGGAGGGTGAAGACCTCAAAACAGCATTTACCCTCTTCCAGGGGTGGGGAGGAAATGGGGCCACTATCATTAGAGACTGTGGTTAGAATCTCCTTGTTCTAAGGGCTGGGGGTGGGGACGGCTAGTCACCCTTATGGTAAGAACAGAGAAAATAGGAGATTCTGTGTGAAGGGAAAAGAGACTGCGGAGGTTAGGGAGAGGAAGAACAGACTGAGGTTCTTGAGGAAAGTAGGGCCTCTTCATTGGGTGTGGCCCTGGGGCAGTCAGCGGCCATGGGAGGGCGGGAGTCAGGAAAGCAGCCAAATCAGCAGGAGCTCTTTCAGGCAGAGGGACTAGAAAGTGAAAGGGGCTTATGTGGCAATAGACTTACTCTTACAAAATTGGAATCATCAGTTTCACCGTTCAAGGGCTGAGGTGGACTGGAACTGGAAAAGCAGCCCCATCCCTTAGGGGCTGTGCATCAGATCCTGCCCAATACAGGTCCCCACGCAAGGCCTCGGGACACTCAGAAACTCCTGAGTGGTGACTCTCAGGCTTTAGCGGGCCCGGAAACACCTGGGGTGGGCAGGGAGAGGAGTGTGAAAGAATACAGACTTTCCAGTGAGATTCTCATTCATTTGCCAAGTCTGGCGTGGAGCCAGGAGTCTGCATTTGTAGCAGTCGCACTGAAACTAGGGTACACATGAGACCTCTGACAACTCCTACAAACACTGCCAGCGGCCACTATTAGTAGTTGGCAAAATCCATTCAAGGGGTGGAGACCAGCATCTTAAAAATAAGAAAAGAAAGAAAAAATAGAGAACACTGTTCATAGTAAGAGTTTTTTGCTTGTTGCTGTTAAATATAGTACATGTACTATAGTAAATATAGCACTATATTTAGTAAATATATAGTATATTAACTATAGTGCATGTACTATATACATGTAGTACATATGAGCAGTGGGGTTGAATGTATTTCTTCCTGTGGGTCATGGTCAAAAAAGTTTGAAAGCTGCTGCTCTAAGGCAATATCTGGAGCTTTGATGGGAGTGGAGAGGGCTGACTTGAACTTTAGGGCTTGCCTAGGTAGGACACCCTGAGCTGGGCACAGAGAAGAATGGATACCTTTGTTACATTTTCGTCATTCAGTAGATTTATTGAGCACCTGCCTATGTCCTGAGTTGTATTTAAGACAATGAGAATACAGCCATAAAGAAGAACAAAGTCTACTCTCCTGGACAAATAACACAAATGGAAATGTAATATGTTGGTAGGTGATAAGGGCTAGGAAAAAGACTCAGGCAGAATAGGAAGGGGAGCTGGACGGAGGTGCTGATCTAGAAAGGCCGATCTAGGAGGTCTTTCGGAGGAGTGGTCCTGGGACTGTGCCTGTGCCCTGGATAAACACAGCAAGTACACCTGGAGAATATCTGGGGGAGGAGCTTCCCACACAGAGGGACCAGCCCGGGCAAAATGTCTTTTTATGCCATGAACTCTGCTCCCCTGTCGCCAAAGAACTGTGCACAATTTACATTCTGAAAAAGGTGCTACAGGTATGTTTACACACCCTCCCACACGACAAAATATTCATTAGCCCCTTACCGTGTATGACCTATAGTCGGAATGTACTTATTTTTATAAAATTGGAATTATCTGTAAGTTCTGCTCTGTAACCTGCCATTTCACTTACTCATTTATGACATTTGGTTTGGGACTTTTTTTTTTTTTTTTTAATTTTTTGGTATTGAGCACTTGGGAAAGTCTGTGGGAAAGAACTGTTCTCCCCTGGCCTTTACCGTCCCTCAGACCTGCTCTTCAACCTCAGGCCCAGCCCTTGTCCGCCTGCCCGGAGGGCCCGGTCTATTGCCGGCCCTGGCTCACCCGTCCCCATGCCTCTTCCTCTTCAGACCGTGATCCAACCAGCATCTCTGGTGTCAAGGCTGGAAGTCATCTGACTGGGGTTTGCACAGCTTCCAGGAGCGGCAAGAAGGCGGCGATGCTGTGGCTTCTTTTCTCCCATGATGTTTTCACAGCACAACCAACACCAACTGTCTTTTCTGCTCTGGCTGGACCAGACCAGACCGTATGAGACCAGATCTCGTCTCCGGAGGGCTCTTAGGACCAGTTCACTTCAGAGGACGGACAATATCGAACTGGGCAAGTTCAAGAGAGAAAAATCAGTTTGGGCAGTAAAGAGCCACAAACTAGGATTATATTAAATAAGGCCGAATTGGAGGCACTGAGAGTGTTAGGCTGAAGGAAAGAAAGGTGAGGGGGAAGTAGCGGGTACATGCAATCGTGTTGCTGCCCCGGTTGGTGTGGCTCAGTGGATTGGGCACCAGCCTATGAACCAAAGGGTCACTGGCTGGATTCCCAGTCAGGGCACATGCCTGGGTTGTGGGCCAGGTCCCCAGTCGGGGGCATGTGAGAGGAAACTGATCGATGTATCTCTCACACATCGATGTTTCTCTCCCTCTCTTTCTCCCTCCCTTCCTCTTTCTCTAAAAGTGAATAAATAAAATCTTGAGGGGAAAAAAAAGAAATGAGGTAGCTTACACCCATAGCATTCTTTCTTGTGTCCTAAACGGCTGTCCATGACTGCCTTCCCCATTCGTTCTTTATTCAGAAATACTCATTGAAGACCTACTATGTGCTAGATGGACCTGTGCTGTCTAATGCCATAGCCACTAGCCACATGTGACTACTTAAATTTAAAGTTAAATACAATTTAAAATTCGGTTCTTCAGTTGTACTAGCCACTTTTCAGGTGTTCAATAAGCCACAGGTGGCTTGGGGGCTAGCATAGTGGACAGAGCAGATAGAGAAGAGTTCCATCAGAGTAGAATGTTCTATGGCAGTGCTGTGCTGGACCCTCTGCTAGACACCCGCAATAAATACAAGTGTAAATAAGACTCAGTCACGGCCCACATGGAGCACACAGGAAAGGGAGAGACAAGTAAATGAAGAATCATGCTGTGTTGGGGTTAGTGTGAGGGGCTTTGGAAGCACAAAGGAAGGACATGTAGTCTGGAGGAGGAAGAAAGGGTGAAGTTACAAATGACTCCCGCAGCCTTGCCATGGTTGATTAGTGAATGGTAGTGCCCCTGCACTCAGAAAGAAAAGAGGAAGAACAGGTTTGGGGGGAAGATAATGTTTCCAGTGTGAGTCATGTCAAGGATGAGGTGTCTTTTACATACCCAGGTGGAGATGGGCAGGAAGCAGGTGGATATACAGGTCTGGGGAAAGTCTGGCTAGAGATACCAGTTTGGAAGTCTCAGGTGCCTTAAACCTAAAGTATATTGGGGGTGGGGTGTGCTACATCCCCAGAGCTGAATCCTTTTGAGGGCAGGGATCTGGTATCAACTGTTGCTGCACTGAGACTAGCCCAGTGCCCCAGGGCAAAGCAATCAATCTCTTTTGATTGAAGGTTGCCAGGCTGTTATGGGGAAGAGGGACTAAGTTTGTAGGGAGAGCCCTCAGCTCCGAACTAAGATCAGTGTTACAAGAGGCCATGGGGTAGATTTCAGATCCTGACAGGAGGAAGTCTAACAAGCCACTAACCAGAAAGAAATGAGTGCATCATCGAGGAAGTGTCAACAAAGACTAGAGGAATTCCATCAGGGATGCTGTGGAGGGGACTCCCTATCTGGGGAAGATAGGCCCGATCACGTGATATTCTGTAAAGGAAAATGTCCCTCACCACTCCCATCTCTGTTCCCACAGGTACCTACCTTTCAGAAACTTCACAAATCTTCACTGAAGGCAGTTCTGCGGAGGGATCAGCACTGCAGGAGGCGCCTACTAGGATGCAAAGAATTGCCTAAGATTTTTATTCATGTATTCGTTCATTTATTCAACAAACACTCAACAAGCCCTTACCAAGTCCTGTGCCATGAACGAGGAATACAGACATGAATGGACTGTCAACGCAATGTGATTACAGGTGCAAAAACTTTGTCTTGTAGCTGCTGTTAGTTTCTGAAACTGTCTTACCATCGGATCTCAAGAAAGTACTGAGGGATCTCTTTGGTATGGTAGTGGGCCATAAAGGTTTGATGAAATAAAGAATGACAGGAATAAGGGATCGAGGGACTTCGGGAAGTGTCCAAAGGAGAGCTCTCTGCCTGGGTGGAATCAGAGGAAACTCCAAAAGAAATAAAGCAGAACCTCTATCTGGGCGGATAACAATTTAAAAGGTGATCCTTATTAAAGGTTTTCTCCGTAACTGTTTCTGTTGTACCCGCTTTCTTTACGTGATATAGATTTTCTGGCAGTGTGGTGTTGGGCACATCTGTCCTATTCTCAGGAACCTCATCAACGCATTGTTACACTGAGAAAGCGGGGTGGGGCCGTCTCGGTGGGTTCCCCAGCGGAGGCGTCAGGCCAGCGGAACCGCGGTTCAGCAGCCCACGAGGGCGCCCGGAGGCTTTTCGCCAGAACCCCCACCCTAGCGACGCGGGCCTCGTTGCTAGGGGCGGAGGCTCGAGAGGCTGTGGAGCGTTGAGGCTGCAGACGCCGTGAGGATCGGCGCCCCCTCGCCGGTCTCGGCGCCCCTCGTCAGCCTCGGCGCTCGGCAGGGCGGCCCGCCGATGGGTATGGAGCCCGAGGGGTGGGAGGTGGAAGGGACTCGGCGAGCGGGTGCAAAAGTGGGAGCCTTCGCACTCACCGAACCGCAGACGCCCACCTGGCGGAAGCGAGGAGAGTGTTTCGAGGGCCAGGCGTGGATCGGGTGGCACTGGATTCCCTTTTTGGGCGTCCCCTAGCCCCTTCCCCACCAAGCACACATCAAAAATAAGCTTTGGCTTATTTTTGCATGGACTGGGCGAGGGACATTTGTGAGCTGAAGAGCCAAAAAGGGAAAACTGCACACAGGTTGTCCTGCACACAAGTTGGGGCAACCTTGGAAACTGGCCTAGTATTGACTCCCTGTGTGAGTCCAGACGAGACCCTCTTACTCTCTGGGCCACGGTTTCCTTGTTTGTGCTGTTAGAGGGTTGAATTAGACCATCTTCCACATGCTTCTACCGTGATTTTGTGTTTGCGCTTTGATTCCATGCGTACATTTGGTCTCCCAGAGTGTGGGTTAAATGGGTGCAGAGGGGGACACAGGGAGAGGGACAGCGATACGAAATCAGCATTTATTTTATTTAAAATTTTTTTTAATCTACTGATTTTTTAGAGAAAGTTAGAAACATCGATTTGTTGTTCCACTTATTTATGTACTCATTGGTTGCTTCTTGTATGTGCCCTGACCAGAGCTAGAACCCACAACTTGGTGTATGGGGACAACACTCTAACCAATGGAGCTACCAGGCCAGGTAAAATCAGCATTTAAATGAACAGTGGACCGAGAGTCTAAGGAAATGAAGTCTCAGCTCTGCCCCCGTGTGACCTTTAGCAAGACGCAACCCTCTGAGTCCCAGTTTCTTCATGCAAAGTAATAGTTGGATATATGTTGGAGTATATCAAGGAATATGGCACTTGAGAGCTAAAGAGAATTCTCTGAGTTATGTTTAGGGTGACTATTGGGTATGTCAGTCTTTGGGGTGCAAACTGGGGCAGAAATGGATCCTGGGATTCCGATTTAGGCCCAGTGCCATCAGGAATCAACAAGGACATCCAGAACCATAACTGAGTTTATGGCTTTCCCAAGTCCTTGTCATCTTTCCGGGCCTGAAATTGAATGAGGCAGGGTAACTGCTCCCTGAAGGATTTGCTGCTTGGCGGTTTTAAAGGGTCCTTATATTTTTGGGTCCTTAAAAATCTTCTTGCCAAATAGACTGTTCACCTTAGTATGCCATTCACTCATTCATTCATTCTTGTAATCATTCAACAATACTTGTCTTCTATCCATCCTTCCAGGCGATGCTTAAAGCACAGATACAAAAATGAACAAGACACCATCCCTTCTCTCAAGTATCTTACATGTTCATAATATAAACAGTGGAAGATAACTGAATAGTATTTTCATTTCTTAGAGTTGGCAACTCATAATAAATTACAACATGGACATTATCCAAGTACATACACTTTGAGATTTTAAATGGCCTTGGTATATAATGTAATAAATTCTTAGCCTTAGTGTGATCAATCACTCTGGTCAGAGGACAAACTTGTCTTCAGCTTAATATCCTCCAG
>PVJI01012375.1:0-52978 GCA_004026765.1 Micronycteris hirsuta | reverse complement strand
AATTATTTTTGTATGTATTTAGCATTTTCTTTGTAACTATGGAATTTAAACATTTTACCAAAACATGTCTAGCTGTCTCCCTCTATGTTGAAGAATTAAGCCCTTGTCAGAGAAAATTTTTTTCTTATGTTTTGAACAGGAAGAGGAGACTATGTGTGCGGGCATTGAAGATCTTTGCGTATCTGGAAAACTATAGTTGGGCTTGTGTGCTGGGAAATGTGCGGGCTCGGGTAAGATGAGGATGGAGAGGCAGACAGAGCCTGGATTATACAAACCTTTGGAGGAAAGAGGCTGGCTTTCATTTGAAGCGTGTTGGAAACTCGTTGATGAATATTATGCAAGTCAGTGGCATTAATCAAATTTACATTAAAAAAATCCTGTTTTGGAAGTTGTGTGGAACACAGAAGGGAGACAACTGGAAGCAGGGAGACTAGTAAAGAGGCTGTTGTAGTATTCCAATCGACATTCGTGTGTGGCTCGGGCAGTGTTGTGGGGCAGAGAAGGATGTATGGACTCAGGATTTATATTGAAAGTGGGACTGACTAAATTTATCAGTCCTACTGATAAATTGGATAAAGGGTGTTGGGGAATTAGAAGAATTAAAGAAATTGAGAGACTTTCAAATTATGCAGATGGTGGAAAGGAGGTACAGAATTAATTATGAGGGAGTGTTAGAGACGCTGTCAACCTTGTTCTCTTATTCATTACCCTCATTCATCGAGCAAACATTGTGTGATAGTTTGTGTGCCAGGAACTGGGGATGCAAAGATTACTGAGATTCCTTGACAACCCCCAATAAGTCACAGAATTATCGTTTATTTGGTGAACATAATCTGAGGGGCACAGTGTTCACTAAATGATATGATTATGAAGGAAGCTAGAGGCCTTTGGTGTAGGTGGATTCTACAGCATCAGCAGCTCAGTGGCTGTTCAACTGATGATGAAGTCTGGCAATATCCCCCAGTCAGGGAAGATGCCAAGCACTGGCTCCTCAATAGCATTCTCTTCATACAGACGCACTACATTCTCTGGCATTTATTTGGAGATAACAAATATTCTTGAAAAATAATCCAAAATATAGAATTGATGAGTCTAAAATCTAAATCAAGATAGAACAATATAATATGATTGCTATATTCCACTAGCAATATATAATATAACATATTTAATAATTATTTTAACTTAAGGATAGATAAATATAATTATATATGTATATAATAATATATTGTTATATATTATGTAATATATGTATCATGCAATGTTTTATGTATTATACATCAGGAATCATGAAATGTGTATAATAATGTATAGTAATATATAATAATACACATTGCATATAATAAAATATGTAATATATAAGTTTATAATAATATAAAATGTAATTCTATATTATGATTATAAATATATTAAATACATACAATTACATATAATATAAATATATATTGCTAGTGGAATAAAGCAATTGTATTATTGTACCTTGATTTAGATTTTAGAATCTTAGCAAGTCTATATCTGAATTATTTTCCAATAATATTTATTATCTCCAAATAAGTGAAAGAGAACATGGTATTATAATTATTAATAACGATATATTATCAATTGTTAGTGGAGTTAAATGCATATACTGTATGTTACATAGATATTTATATGTACATCAAAGTGTCTTGAGGATATTTTGGTTTATTAGTGCAGTAGTAAATCACTAGTGGAGAATTTGGGAAGAAATGCAGTATAAAAACCAAGAATAAACCTTTGGAATTTGGCTTAAGGTATCATGGAAAAATCCTGTGATAAAATTAAAGGGTATGGAAAAGCATTAGAGCAAGGTAAGGAAGAATGTAAAAATTTACAGATTTATTTAATAAAGAAACTATTATGATTGCTGGAATAACCTATTCCTGAAAGAAATTCTTCTCAAGAATATAGGAATGGAATATACACCTCTTGAATTCCCAACTGAAATGGCAAGACATAAGAATCATTGTACTTAAAACATTTTTTTATCACACTTAAAAACATTTTTTATTGGTTTTAGAGAAAAGAAAGGAGGGAGGGATGAGGGAGGGAATAAGAAAGAGAGAGAGAAACTTTGATTTGTTTTTCTACTTACTTATGCATTCATTAGTTGATTTTTGTATGTTTCCTGACCTGAACTCTGGCCCACAACCTTTACATATTAAGATGATGTTCAAACCAACTGAGAGACCCAGCCAAGGCAGAGTCATTCTACCATTAACAGTGGATACCACATGATATATTATACCCACATTCCCTGTAAGGTATGTGTCTATAACCTAAGAAATACGATTTTGAAATAATCAGATGATAAAAGAGAAAAATGAGTAAAGAGTGTTACAAAATTAACTTTTTACAATTGTTAAATTGCCTGGAAAATCAATGAGTATTTTTAAATGAGTTTACATTAGTCTTGTGAACATCTCTTTCTACTGGACCACATGGTGATAGCAAATACTGTCTCCGTTGCACACGAGCATCCATGGGTTGCTCATCATCTCACCAATGAGGCAGCCAAGTGGCTTGGCTAGTTGAGAACAGAGGCAAGCGTTATGCTTGGTGTTATCTTATCATTGTGTTAAATACATAGGAATTGATGAGTGTATTGTTTAATGAATTAATTAGCAGTCCAATTCCCAATTACGATTACTTGTTTTTGAACACCGGATATGTTTTTTCAGGTATTTAAAATTGCTTCAGCTTTAGAGAAACATCTCTGATTTTTTTTTGGCTGATTTAACTTTTATACATTAAACAAATGAATTAGGGGATACTGAAATCTGTATTTTATCTTGCGTCATATAGCTTGCAATATTGAAAAAGTAGTTAAGAGAAGGGCTTAAGAATTAGAGTGACCTGGGTTCAAATCCCAACCCTGGCACTTAATAGCTATGTGACCTTGTGCAAGTTACTGTCTCTAAGCCTGAGTTTCTTCATCTGCAGAAAATGAGAATAATAAGAGTATCTATTTCATAAAGTCAGTGAGGGAATAAAATGAGTTAATGCATATAAAACAACACACTTTGAAAGGCTTTTGGTATAGGTGATTCTACTTTTATGCATGTTTCCTCCATTCTCTCTTAAACCAACTCTAACCTGGCTCCCAGCCCCAGCCCCCATGGAAACTTTTCTTGTTAATTGCATAATGACCTTCATGTTGCAATGGTGTTGATTTTTCTTTGTTTCTATTGTGCTCAACATCTTAGTGACCCTCCCCTTTTATTTATCTTTATTTCTGCCAAGGTTATTTCTCTCTTACCTATGGTATTAACTACTGCGTATATGGTGATATTCTCCACATGTATCTCTTCATATCAGGCCTCACCTTTGACCTCCAGACTTGATATTCGGCTGGTATTTTAATTTGAGTGTCTCTTCAAAGTTCAAAACAAATCTCTTGATATTCTTATACCCAGCTCTATAACCTGTCTTCCCTATCCCAACAAATGGCCCAGTTATGAAATCAAGAAACCTGGGAATGAATATATGTACTACCAATACCATTTTTAAAACATATTTTTATCTATCCATTCTTTTCAATCACTATGCCGTCACTTTAGTCTATCATCTCTCATCTGGATTTCTCCAGAGCTCAAATATCAATAGATGTATTTTGGGTCCTGCATCTTTTCCAAATGCCAGTTTATAATGACACTTTTTCTCTTTTATCACTTAGATCAAACGAAGCCAGTAGGCTTTATAAAAAAAATTAACAGTGTACCATTTCTTTGAATTTAGGTGTGAATGCCATGTTTGCAATATAAAAATATTACTGGACTCTAATGAAATATTTTAAAAGAATGTGTGGATTACTTGTGCTTGGGCAGGCAAGCCCCTGAATGCCTGGAATCTGGTGTGACACCGGGCTGACCCTATAAAATCAAAGGTTTTTTTTTTTTTTTTAACTTTCTGACTAGGACAGCCTGAGGCAACAAGACACCCATCTTGACCTTGCTGCTGGTTCTGCGCTTGCTAAGGCTCTTTGGATCAATTGTTGTGCTTCCCCTGACCACAGGAAGCAAGACCAGTCTTGCTGGAAAACTCATGACTCACAGAATGGCACCCGTCCTCTAACTGCACGGACAGCTCACGCCCTGTGCTGACCCCTCTCCTTCTTGCTCACTGGTTCTAGGAACAGGAGAAGAAGCAGTAAGGCTAGTTCTTGGTTTCTGCTCCCTTGGGAGTCTGTAGTGCGTGTGAAGTCTGGTGCAACCAGAGGAATAAATCTACTCTGTTCCATCTTTAGAACTGGAAAATTATCTGTAGTCAAGTGAGCATACCTTCCAACCTAGTTTCTCTGATTCCAGTTTTGCTCCTGCTAATTCACTTTCCACACAGCACCTGGAAAATGAGTTTTAATAAACTTTGAAAATGAAAATAGACATATGGAAGAACACAGAAATTCAAAGTATACACTTTGGTAAATTATCACAAAGTAATGACTACCTAAATGAAGAAGTAGGACATACCTTCGAAGAGATGTTAGAACGAGATCACAAAGTTAGGGTCTGAAGACTTCGGTTTGAGACCTGACTCCATGACTCAGTGTCCAACTTTTCTTGGAAGATAGCACAAGGACAAAATTATGGTATTTAATATATACTTATTTAGTATTTAGTATATAGCATATAGAATTGAGTATACCATATATAATATTTAATATGGTATTTTAGTATAATATTGTTGTTAAAGTTATCATACATTTTCACGTTCTTAAACATGAATTCTTAGGACTTAATGTGACCTATTGTCACAGTTAATTACTTTTTTGTTCTTTATACTTTTTTTTACCTTTTTGCCTCCCAGAATGTCATACTTGCTTGACTTGCCTTCTACCTATCTGCTCCTTCTTAGTCACTTTTGCTCTTCTTTCTTCATCAACTTGAACCCTTAACGTAAGAGCCCCTCCTGTTCTTTCCTCTCTCTATACCTAGTTCTTTGGTGATCTCAGTCAGTCTTACAGTTTTAAATATCACCTGTAGGTGAACAATTGCCAAATTCACATCTCTAATCTTATCTCCAGATTTATGTGTGCAACTGCATGATCAGCACTTTTATTTGTATTTCTAATGGGCACCCAAAACTTCACATACCTGCAACTGTCTTCCTATCTCCCTCACCAAACCGCCTCTACTCCTACTCCTCTCAGCTAAGAGAAATTTAGGCATCTTTGACTCTTTTCTTTCTTTCCACCCCTTATTGGTTCCATCTTCAAAATATCTTCAACCACTTTTCACATTTTCACCACATGGTCCAAACTTCCTTTCTGGACTACTGTGGTTACCTTCTAACTGGAAGCTTGAAGTATGAGGGGAAGTCAACAAAGAACACAGTAGGAGCGGTCATGAAAAGCAGTGAGTGCAAGAGCCCAGTGTCTCCTCCCATTAGAGTGTGAGCTCACTCAGGGAAGAAATTTTGGTCTGTTTTGCTCATCGCTATCTCCTCAATGTGTTGTCCAATGCCACAGCAGTGCCTCAAATGTTATTTGTTAAGTAAATTAATTTTCACTTTTAATGATATTTCATGACAGGGAAGCTATGAATTTCTGCTATACTATTTTTTATAAAATTATAAAAATTTTGCAAATAATAATTATATTTGTCACTGTTACTTCTGTCTTGACTACCTTGTTTTTATTCTACCTTTTAGTTATGGTTCATATTTCTGTGATATTTCCACAAAACATTTTTTTTTCACTTCAGAAAGGAAAGGAGAAAGGAGTAAGGAGGTTATATTTTGTGATCCAAAGTTTTGCAACTTGATATTTTATTCTTATTGTACATATTAAGATTTATAATATTGATTAAAACATAATAGGAAAAATTAAAAATTTATCTTCGAGAACATATTTTTTTTTCCTCCTGAACATTTATGTTGTCTTTTCTTGGGGCATATTTTCAACCTAACCATAATGTAGATTTTATTTGGCAGTTTTTTGAAATTCTACTTAAAATAACAAAAATATATTGCTATTAGTATAAACTTCTATTTTCATTAGCCATCAATAAACTTTTTTTAAACAGTAAAGAAAGGATATTTAATTGGAATCATATATATTTTTAGCTTTTCCTTTTATAAACAATGTAAAATAACTATTTTTCAGTGGAAACATTTTTTTCTCTTCCCTTCTTAAATGAAGAATAGTAACCTTCGAGCATTTATTTGGAATCTTTGGTCCAGCCAGTTCAGAGTAGTTTAGTACTCATTTCCCAGAAGGCACTCTGTTCGGGGAGAACAGGTCCATTTAGTGCCAAACTCCTACCTTTCCTGGCCAGCTGTCCACAGCTGCTGGGAAGTCTGAGTTAGGGGGTTCTCCAAACAGAGTTTTTGGACCTCTGCTGCCTGTCCTTCTGAATTTTCAGGAGAATCTACATTGAGACAAAGTTTTACTCTCCTTCAATTGTGTTTAAAGCATCAACTGTGGCCAAGATAACGCAGAAGGTATTCAATGTGGAGGAGAGGTGTTCTGGAAAGGGAGACATTTCTGTCTGATGATTGTTCTATTGAGAATAAAGACTTGATTATGTGAAAGAACAAACTTCCAACATTCACGAAAAAGTCAAAGTTTCCATTTGTTAAGGACACAAGGATCTGACCGCAGTTTCGTTCTCTCTGTTTAGCGATAACCGGCTCCGACACTTTCACACGGGGAGATCCTTTTACTGTCAGAGAAGCTACACTCTGAAAGCCAGGGTGGTTTTGAGCTTTAAAAAACTTCATGACCATATCGTGTCTTTAATTTTCAATGTGATATTTAAAAATTCTACAAGGGAAGAAACAATGGCCCTCCCGTTAGAGCACGGGGTAACCGGCTGCTCGAAAATGGGCTGCGGTGCTTCAGCGCTGCCTGGGCATCATGCTGTGGAGAACGCGGGCAAGCAGTTGCCTAATTCAGGCTGAGAATCACTTTTCCTCTGAATTTGTTTCCTCCCTTGTGTGTTGGATAATTTGAGAGTATTTTTTGTTTTAATATATTCAGTCTGTGGTTTTTATTTCTACTTCATATTATCTAGAGAGAGATGGTTATTGAGACAAGTGAAAAACTATATTTAGATTTTTAATACATATTAATAAGCATCAACAAAGGAATTATACTAAGTTTTATGGATAAGACAAAAATACAGAGGACAGAGCCTCTTTGGCAATTTAGCAGATAGAAAGTTTTTAGTGCCAAAGGGAAAAGTGTTGTAGGAATTTATTCACTTGCCAAGTACTTATTGATTATATGTTACAGCCTAGGCACAATAATATGGATATATGGATGACTAAGATCCAGTGTTCAGTGTATAGAAGCTGAGAGAAAAAGCAGAAAAAAATGCTGTTAAAGGTAAAAAATCTAAAACCTTTTCTTTTCTTCTGTGATCTCTTTAGCATCTTGTCATGGTGGTGTTTATTTGCTATTTGGTGTTCTAAGTAAAGAAAAACTAAAATGTTTAATTATTAACATGTTTTTATTGTTTATCTCTATATTGTGCAGTGCCGATTCCAATGCAAATATCAATGTGTGAAGTCACTGAAATCACAGGATTTGTATTTTAGGGTTTGTCCTTTGAGGGTGCCTCTAGCTGGTCAGAGATGAACTTAAGACAGAATGAATGAGACAGTTTGGAAGAAGAGAGGATCCCCCAGGCAAGGAGGAGGCTGAGGGGCACTTGGGTGGAGAGATACTCATGGAGCCCATGCAGATCCTCACAGTTACCTAAAGATCCCCCACTATAATTTGGGGTGTGTATTTGCTTGGGCTTCATGGCTCCTGGGTTCCTCCTCCCAACAGACAAGGGACCTATGCGCAGTGCCCCAGCAGGGGGTGGGGGCCAGGGGAGTCTAGCCAGGTGTCTCCTGTTTCCATGGACCCACCACCTTGGCCCATGATAGATGGGTGACCCCTAAATGTTTTAAGCCTCTGTGCCCAGATGTTTTCAGCGAGGGAGGGTGAGAGGTTTGCCTCTGCCTTGGCCCAACAAGTCTCACCTGTAGTGGACCTGGCAGCAGCTATGGAGATGCCACAGGACATGTGCCTGACCCCATCCCTACCCAAGTTCATAGCCAGGCTCCTTCCTAGGTGGAGAGTGGCAGCAATTATAGGGTAGAAGTAGGGAGAGGGAGGCTGGCTGGGGTCTTGGTAGCTGAGAACCTGTCCCACGTAGGCTCATCAGAGTGAGGAGGGATTATGCAGGAAGGAACCAAAGGTTCTAAGCCCTGGTAGATGCTCTATTGTCCCGCTGGGCTTCGCTTACAAAGCTCAGTTGCAAAGATGAAATGATTCAGAATTTCAAGATGGCACTGACCACATGCCCATGAAGCAGTACTACCTTGGAGTTCAGGTTTTGTTATTGTTTCCACAGTGAGGGATCCATCTTCTAGAAAAGCAGTTTTCTTTTGTGCCGAGTTAGAGGAACTGTGAGCCTATCAGTGTTTCCCCTTTCAATCTCTACTTGAATTGAATTCAAGACTAATGTTCAGATCTGGAGAGCATTATGCTAAATAAAATAAGCCAGGTGGTGAAAGACAAATACCATATGATCTCACCTATAAGTGGAACCTAATCAACAAAACAAACAAGCGAGCAAAATATAACCAGAGACACTGCAATAAAGAACAAACTGACAGTAACCAGAGGGGAGAGGGAGGGATAATGGGGGAAATTAAGAGAAGAGTCCTAAGGAACATTTGTAAAGGACACAAGGACAAAGCCAAATGGAGTAGGGATTGAGGGTGAGAGGTGGGGAGAGATGGGGAGGGGTGGGGAGTGGTGGGGGGAAAATAGAGTCAACTGTATTTGAACAACAGGAAAACAATATAAGATATTGAAGAAACAATTAAAGCCTCCACAAAATGGAAGAATAAATTGTGCAGAAAAATTGGAAGGAGCAAATTGCTAAAATGATCATATTCCCCAAAGCAAATTAAATGTTCAATAAAATTCCTATAAACAAAAGAAAAAAAAGATTAATGCTCAATTTTTTTTTTTTTAAAGAGATGAGTTTCTTTACTTCTCCAAGGATGATCTCATTATTCTTCATGGTTGTTTCAGATTCACTTTGAATTTGGTTGCTGGTGTTTTGAAGCTTCATTAAAGTGAAGTTCATGTGAAAACTGTGGACAAGTATTAAATGCAGTCAAGGAATTAAGAGGACCCCAATAACCACTTAGCCACAAAATGACATTGCCAGACAGCCATCAGGCCTTGGACGACCCTGTGTGTCCCAGCACGCTGTGCAGGGGTCTTCTCTGCTTATCATTTTCAGTGAGGCAGGGTAGGACAGGGGTGAAGGTCAAGGGGCTCAGAATTGGTCAGTCCTAGGACTGAATTCCTCCCCTACTGTTAGGTGAGTTAACACCTTCAGCTTTCCGTACCTCAGTTGCCTCATGTGCAAAATGTGAATTTTATAGCATTCTTGTGAAAGTTAATGAAATATACATGTGAAGTGTTTAGCATGGTCCTTGAAACAGTAGTTCTCAATAGATGTAAATTTTATATCTTTTCATACACACGTGTGAGCAAAACAAGTGAAGGCGGCAAAGTGCTTTGCATGACATAGTCCTCCTTTTTGTCACCCTGGGAGGGGGGCCTCGGTGTCTTCAGGCATTTCTCTGGTGCTATATCTGGTCCATTCTGTTTCATGCAACAAACTCTTGACTGTTACTTTCCCTCTTGTCAAACACTATATATCTTGTGTCCCACCTGCTCAAGGCCATTTAGTTCACTGGGTGGATTAAATTTGCTTTTTAAGTTGAATCCTAGATATCTATATCAAATATTGAAATTAGTCAGGACACATGCCTGGGTGGCGGGACAGGTCCCCAAATGGGGACATGTGAGAGACAACAACATGTAAGAGAAATTGATATTTCTCTCCCTCTCTTGCTCCCTCCCTTCCCCCTCTCTAAAAATAAATCAATTAAAAAAATAAGAACAAGTTGAAAAAACAGGGAATTGTTAACAACAACTAGCATGCCACTCTAGATCTTAAGTTCTCTGAGGGCAGGAGAACTGGGGCTACATGACTTTGCATTTAAGTGTCCTTAGCACAGTTCCTTGCTCCCTGTGAGACTCCAACAAACTGGTAGAGTAAATAACAAATAGTGGTAGGCATCCAGGCTCTGGAGGGAGCGGCCAGAAGCAGGGTTCAGGCTGAAGGGCAGGTGGAAATCAACAGGAGGTTTACGAGGGCCTGCCTGTTCTGTGTCCTCCCAATGAGACAGAGAGAGCTGAGTACTTCGGGTTTGTGTTGTATGGTACTTTCAGCATAGCTTCGTGATCTTGGGCAAATAATTCATGCTCATTGGACTTGGTTTACTCATCTCTCCCATGTATAATGAACATGAAAATAACCTTCTGGTGGTGTTAATGTGCGCATCCTTGTGACAGTGCTGGGCATAGGGCAGGAAATGAATGTGTATTACCATTCTAGTCCACCACCTTCCAACCTTCCCCTTCTTTCCACCTCACAGACTCTCTATTCTGCTCCTGTCATGAAGAGTTAACAAAACATTAGTGCTACAAAAAAGCACCACTGTTGATCTTGAATATTACGAAAGAATGTAGATGGACTATTGCAAAATTTTTTGCCCTAAAAAAACAATGCAGGCATCTGTTCTTCTGGTGGCAGGATTAGCAGCAACAAACCCTGTGTGGAAAGGACAGACTTTGTGATTTATTAAACCCAGAGGCAATGCGAAAAGTTGGTAAGTGTGCAGGTTTTGTGGTGAAACAAACTGGTTTTGTCATGTGTGCTTGCCATTCTAATCAGGCAAGTTAAGTTACTTAACTGCTTCGTGTTTGGGGCTCCACACCTGTGGTATGCCTACTTTCGTTCCTTCGTTCATTCCTGAGTACCTCCATAGTATGTGCGGGGTGCTGAAATGCAATGGTGATGATAGACACGTGGTTAGCCTGGTGTACAGAAAGCATACTAACCCATGGGGTGCTCAGCCCTGAAGCCTGAATAGGAAGCAAGCAATGTGTGAAGGTCTGAAGGAAGATTCATCAAAACAGAGGATGAATGAAGGCTAAGAGGCAGGTCTCAGAAGCCAACAATGTCAGTGCTGCCGAGGCAGAGTTCTCGGGGTGAGGAGTGAGGGGTAAGCCCCAGGGGAGGAACAGCTGTCTTGAGTCAGAATTTATCCTCAGGACAACAAACACACTTTCAAACGGTATTTCCCAGGCGGATCGAATCCAGTGGGGCCCAATGAACATTTGCTCCCTTCTAGAAGATTCACAGTGCACACTAGTATCTATTAATATTCTTTGGTAAAGAATTTAACAGTTTTCCTAAACCTAATTCATATTAAAAATTAACTGCTTCTGAACCGAGGCTCTGAGAATCTGCTTGGGGGAAATGATGAGAAACGGAAGCCATTTTATGGTTGTAAATGGGGGCCCAACATAACTGTATTTGCATTTTATAAAGATGCAGTATCTACCACATATAAAACACCAGGTACTATTCGAAGCACTTAACTAATTTAATTTTTATAACAAGTTCATGAGTTTGTGGTTATTATTACTATTTTTGCATTGCTGAAATGAGGAAACCAAGGCATAAAAGAATTCGGTAATTTTCTAAGATTATGAAACTAGTGATTATTTGAGGACCCTGAACATGGACTTGGCCAGTCTGGTCTAGAAGCACATACTCAACAGATCATCTGACTGCATGGGATAATGGGTTGGAGTCAAACAAGGCAGAAGACAATTAGGAGGAGCTGGTAGCTGTAATTCAGCTCAGAAAAAATGGCCATTTAGACTTCATATATTTGCTTAGAGGATTAAACACTATATCATGATTAAAGTACCTAGTATAGTTTTTATGATATGGTAAGCAATCCATAAATAATCATTTTTCCATGCATATATAGAAACTTGGTACATTAGAGATGTATATATTCCAGATTAGTAGTGGAGGGAGAGTGTATAAATTTGCTGCCATAACAAAGTATCACCGAATGGGTGGGTTAAACCAGCAAAATTTATTGTCTCACAGTTCTGGAGTCTGGAAGTCCAAATCCAAGGTGTCGGCAGGGTTGGTTTCTTCTGAAGGCTGCGAGGGAAGGTTCTGTTCCAGGACTCTCATTGGCTTGTAGTTGGCCATTTTCATGTTCACACTCAGTTCCTGTGTGTTTGTCTCCAAATCCCCTTTTTATAAGGACAGCAGTCATATTGGATTGAGGCCCACCTTGATGATTTCATTTAAACTTTATTATCTCTGTAAAGAACTTATCTTCAAATAAGATTGTATTCTGAAATACCATGGATTAGAATTTAAATATATAAATTTGGGGGTATAGGATCCATCCCATAATGGAGGGATTAATTCATAGCGATCTCACAAAAATTGGTTATCCATATGGAGAAAAATCTTGAATTTCTAATTCACATAATACTAAAAAATTATTATCTGAGATATTAAAGACAAATATGGGAGGCAAAAATGTTAAAATGTCTAGAAAATATATATTAGAATATCTTTATAATTCAGTAAATAATTCTGGAAGGACTTTTAAGATTCAACACAAAAATGCTAAAACAAAACACAAAAAACGAGATCTAATATATTTAAATTTGGTTACACTAAACTTAAGAACTTTTTGTAAAAAGTGATAGTATAAAAAATGAAGGCAAGCTGTGATTTGGAAAAGGATGTTTGCAAAACATGTAACTAATAGAGGATAAGTGTCTAGAACACATAAATAATTAAGAAAAAGATGAACAACCCAATAAAGAATTGGATGAAGGAGATGAACAGATATTTTGTAGAAGAAAAATGAATGCAAAAGGAAATATAATTTAGGTCCACAAAGTGATATCATTTTGCAACCATCTAGTTGATAATAATTAAGAAGCTAGACAGTTCCAAACATTGTAATGAAAGTGGCCGAAGGGGAACAATTTGAAGTGGTATGAATCAATTTTAGCATTACCTTGTAGTGTTGAGCATTTTCATACCCCATGAAGCAGTAGTATCACTCTAGGTATATGTCCTAGAAAAACCCCAGCACAGGGTGTTGAGTGTAAGACCACTCATAGTAGAATATTTCTTGAGGACAAAAAACTAGGAATAACCCCAATGGTTAATCACAGAATAATATTTAAAATATTTGGATATCCAAACTATGAGGTATTATAGAACTTTGTAAGTGAATAAACTATTACCACATATAACATCATGCATGAATCTTATAAATCTTACATAGAAAAAGCAAGTTCCAGAAGGTTAAGTTACAAAACAAGAAAATTTAAATTCTATATTGGTTTATCTGCACGTTTATGTGACAGAACAATAAAATGGAAGAGAATGATAACCACAGTTTAGGATAGTGGTTATCTCCGTTATCTCTGGGGAAGGGTGAAGAGGATTTGGATGGAGGCAGAAACATACAGATAGATATAATAATGTTAACAATGTTCTAGTATAGTTCTTGTTATGGATTGAATTGCTCCCCCCACCCCCAAAAGATACGTCAAAATTCTAACCTCCAGAACTTCAGAACTTGACTTTATTTGGAAACAAGGTCATTGCAGATATAATTGGTTAAGATCAGGTCATACTGGAGTAGGGTGGACCCCTAGTTCAATATGACTGGGGTCTTCATAAGAAGATGGTCCTGTGAGGACAGAGACACAAGAAGAATGAGAAGATGAAGGTAGAGATTGAAATTATGCAACTACAAGCTAAGAACTGTCCAAAATTGTCAGTAAATCACCAGAAGCTAAACAAGGGACGGGGAAAAGATTCTCCTTCACAGCCCTCAGAGGAACCGGCCCCACCAGCGTCTTGTTGAACTTCTAGCCTCCAGACTGTAGATAAGTAAGTAAGTAAATAAATTTCTGCCATCTAATCCACCCAGGGTGTGGTACTTTATTACAGCAACCCTAGGAAACGAATGTGTCCTTAAACTAGGTAGCTGGTGCACAAGTGTTTATTTTATATTATTGTTCAACACATAAATGTATTACATGTTACTTTTTAAGTACAAATTGCTACATAATAAACATAAAATGACAAAAGAAGTTATTATTATGTCCATTACTACCAAACTGGGGCATGTTTCTACTAATAATCTTTTATGGCAAATTCCAGAAAAGCTTTTCTTGACATTTTTATGAAAACTATAAAAATCAACTTCCAACGCTCCCTTTAATTTTTATAGTTTTTATTTTAACCTCAGTGTCCCTGAGTCCCTGCTTCTCTGACTTTAATAATAGCGTACACATCTTTTGACCAAAATGTCCTGAATCTAATCCTGAATGGTGATTGCCAAGCACACACCTGTCATGTATGTTATCCTCTTGTAGAGGGGCTGGCATTTAACACAAGGAATCCTGGACATCTAAAATCATATCAAGGTTTTGAGTGTGCATGCATGCCACAAAAGTGCCTCCCCCCAGCCTGGAAGCCACATCAGAGCAGGGGCTGGTATGCTTTGCTTGCACAGCTATACCTCTGCTCCCTCCAATCAGTGCCTGACTCAAAGTAGGTGCTCAAGAAATTTGTTGAATAAAGGGGTAATGAGTAATTTTATGTAAGCTTCCACTTCTCAGTAGTAACAATATAAGCCACCACTTATCAGAAGAACTTATCAGCCACTCCCTAACATCCACTATCGTTTGATCTGTTTATTTCCCTCATGTGCTGATTCACCAGCTCTCCTTTCTAACCTGAGCACTTCTCTGTGTGTGTATTTTTTCTTTTAACAGTACTTAGTTGTTTGAATTCCCAAATTATAACTATATATTACTATCAGTTCCCATATAACAACTATATATTACTATTACTATTTCTATCTTGGGAAGAGGTGTGGATGCCTTAGAGTCTTTTATTGATACTCAGGTTAAATATATCTTGATTAAGGACTGGATTCTAAAACAGGAACTCCAAGAATACATGCAAAATAGATAATTAAAAAAATTGGATTTATCTGGTACTTTGAAAACCAAATCAATATTTTGAATATATTATATAGTGAATGTTACGATTTGACATTGCATTAATAACTTTTTTTTACCCAGTAGATAGAACCGCTGATGTCAGTGAGGTGCTGCAGTGAGAGGTATTGAACTGCAATACTGGAAATGCTGATTATAACATTGATGAATTCGAACGTTTGAGAAGCGACCAAGCATAGTCCTATGTGAAGATGAAGAGATAAACAAAATCTCTGCAGGAATTCAGTTCAGTAGGAAAGACATAAGTAAAAGATAATTGCAATGTAAAGTAATTAAGTGCTATTAATCATTAAAAGAGAGTGCTCTAGGTCATTCACATTTTTACTGTGGTTCGTTACATTTTTTTTTTTTTTTGGAGAGTAGCCATCCACATGTAATATTTCTCTACTAACCAGAATACTTGATTAACCAAATTGTACAATTCCCTGGCCATACCTAAGTAACAGTTTATTTTACAAGTTATAAACATATCATTAAAAAAATCTCAATATCTACCACAGGGGAAAACCGCAATTGTTCTTTTCTATAGTTAATGGCTAATTTATTTTATCTTGCTTAAGCATTTTATGATCCTTTTTAATTTCCAGGAATTTAGAGGCCCCTTCTGATTTTAGAATGGAGAAAAGAGGATTTATTTCCTTGCGGCACTGGTTTTTCCCATAGATGGTGGTGATATTTTATCAAAATAAAAAGAGCAAACATCAGTAACGATTCCCGTAGCTGTTTAACTGGAAAATGAGAACTAATTAATAAGTATGGGTCAAAACAATATTGGCAAAAGCAGTAACAGAATTAAAATGGCTCAAATCAGAATTTCCAGTGAAGTAATGGATATTTCTTTACTTGATCATAAAATGATCTCCACAAAATTTGCTAGGCTCACACCTCTCTGGGTAAACATATCACTAGAAATTCTTCTTAAATCATTGAAATGTAGCTCATCCCTCTTCTGCAGCCGTCCTTCAAGAACACTTCACATGCGTTTCTCTTCTCACATTACTTGAAAAGCTTGCAACTTAGTCCAGTCCTCTAAGTGACAGCGAGTCCTAAGCAGTGACTGTTTCCATTCGCAACATGTGGCTCGAACCCCTGTTTTTAACTCCCTGAGGCTATTGGCCACAGAGCCCGTCCTCAAATACATCATCTCCATCTTTCCACCTGGTTTCTCTATGCTTCTCGAGCTGGGTTTGGGATGAGTTCAGCCCTCAAACTACAATCTGACAGTCCAACTGCCTGTAGACTTTCCTCAGCTCTCCAGATTCCTATTTTGCAGCCTTAGACATGGCACCTTTAGCTTGAAAATGAGTTCAAAACAAAACTTTTCCCCAAGTAGCCGGGCTGCCGAGAGGGCAGCCCTGCTGTTGCCAGGGGACATAGCCTCCGAGCGCAATACCCTCCTCTCTGCGGGTCCGGCTCTGCGCTCGCGGGAAAGGGGCGGAGAGGAGAGAGAAGAGGAAGGGGCGGACGTCACCCTCGTTCTCCAGCCCGCCCAGACTGCGAGCGCCGCTAGGTGCTGAGGGATCCGAAGAGGCGGGTACGATCTGCAGGTTCTGCTCAGGGGGAGCGCAAGGCTTGACGCGGGGCGAGACTCAGCGGGAGACGGAGCCGGGAGCCGGAGAGGGAGCGCGGCGCTGCGCCCCGGGAGTCTTTGGCGGCGGCGGAGCAGAGGGACGAGGGGCGCGCGATGGTGCGCGGAGAGGTGCGCTCTTCTGCTCCGCCGTGAGCCCTGCCGGCGGCCGGGGATGACAAGGTAACCACCCTTCCAACCCCCGGATTCCAGAGCGTTGGCCTCTTAAAGCTCAACGCAACTGGCTTAGCCACCCAGTCCCGGGCGCCGGGTGCCAACTGCAGACAGCCGTCTTGGAGAGCACCTTAGCGTGCGCGTGGCAGCAAGTTTGGACAGATGCCCCTAGCTGGGGAGACCCGTAGAGGGAGGGTACTCGGGCTGATCCGTGCCGATTCTCGGCTGCGGCATGGGGGCCAGGTAGATAAGGTCTCAGAGTAGAGAAATGGGCAAGAAAGAGATCCCCTTCGCTCCCCGTGGTTCCGTGCCCGCGACACTTTGAGTCCGTCACCCGGGCCAGCGCAGGCCTTTGGCTCCCCCCTGGGATGGAAGGAAAACCGGCCCCCTGGCATTTGAGCGATTGCAGAAAGTTTCACCAAGTTAGGAGGTTTGGGAAGAATGTCGCAAGCAGATGTATGGGGGCGGCGGTGTAGTAACGGGAGAAAGTCCGGCGGTAAGATTTGAAGGAGGCGGCCGTCCCCGGGGCAGCTCGGGCAGACCCACTCCGGCAGGTCGCAGGGAAGGCTGGCTCCAGAATTCCCAGACTCCGAGAAAGCTGCTCGGAAACGCCAATCGGATTACCTCGGGGTTGGGGCGGGGCGTGGCGGGGGCGGTTGGCTGTGGTCTTGGGTATGGAGAGTCTGTGACTCAAGCTTCAACTCACTAGGGAAAGAGGGACAGTAAATACTTCGTTTTGGATGTTGCTACCCTCAAGCTGCAGCTTAATCAACCCCATCTGGGCAGATGTGCTCACAGTAAGCACAGCTCACCTCCTTTTCCATTGCAACCCAGGATTTCTGCACAGGCGGTAGCTGGACCAGAAGTCCTTCCTAGAGACTCACCAGCGCTCTGCCTTCCATGGGTAATGATGCGTGTGGTGTGCTGGTATTTGATTTCAATCAAATAGGTTTAGAACTTATTCAGGAGAGCTCCAGAGTGACCTTGCTGCCCCCTCCCATGGTTTGGAGAAGATTGTTTTGTCTACCTGACAGACAGGTAGTTCACCTAAGAAGTAATCTGCAGTTTGGGGACAAAGTTCAGTTGAGAAAAAAGCAGAAATTTTAAAAGGTCATCTAGTTATTTAAATAGACTCTCATACTTTTAAAAACATGATTGGGTTTAAAGCTAATCTTGTTAGTGATTTTGTAAACCTGTGAGGAGCTTAATCAAGGGACCTCAATTTTGGCAGCTTCTTCACCTTGAAAATGAAATGTGGAACCAGAGGCAGATGTGTGTTGCTTTCAGGATGATGCAACCTTGCTGATGATAATTCAGATCAATCTGAGTCCTACCACAAGGTACTGGGGCCCTTCTGTCTTAACTGTCAGATGAGCAGTTAGGCAGTGCTCAAAATTCCTCTGTCTTTCTGCTACAGGTGCCTGGACTGCAAGCCTGCACTATTCTGAGAGGGAGATGACTTGAGCAGCCGGCTTTTTTCCTTCTCCACAACAATGTCCATGAACAATTCCGAGCAGCCCGAGTCTCCTGCAGCTGGGCTCCTATCAAACACAACTTGCCGGACGGAAAACCGGCTTTCAGTCTTTTTTTCAGTAATCTTCATGACGGTGGGAATCTTATCAAACAGCCTGGCCATTGCCATCCTCATGAAGGCGTATCAGAGATTCAGACAGAAGTCCAAGGCGTCGTTTCTGCTCTTGGCTAGCGGCCTGGTAATCACAGATTTCTTCGGCCACCTCGTCAACGGAACTATAGCAGTATTTGTATACGCTTCCGACAAAGACTGGATCCGCTTTGACCAATCAAACATCCTTTGTAGTATTTTCGGTATCTCCATGGTATTTTCTGGGCTGTGCCCACTTTTTCTAGGCAGTGTGATGGCCATCGAGAGATGTATTGGAGTCACCAAGCCGATATTTCATTCTACAAAAATTACGTCCAAGCATGTGAAAGGAATGTTGAGCGGTGTGTGCTTGTTTGCTGTTTTCATAGCTTTGCTGCCCATCTTTGGGCATCGAGACTATAAAATTCAAGCATCAAGGACCTGGTGTTTCTATAAAACAGAACATATCCAAGACTGGGAAGATAGGTTTTATCTTCTACTTTTTTCTTTTCTGGGGCTCTTAGCCCTTGGTGTTTCATTCTTGTGCAATGCCATCACAGGAATTACACTCTTAAGAGTTAAATTTAAAAGTCAGCACCACAGACAAGGCAGGTCTCATCATTTCGAAATGGTCATCCAACTGCTGGCCATCATGTGTGTCTCCTGCATTTGCTGGAGTCCGTTTCTGGTAAGAGCCGAATGTTTTGACAGTTTTTGCTTTCTTCTGTTTTTCCATGCTCAAGACAAGATGTGTTGTCTTTGTTCAGTATTACTAGTCTTGATGGGTAACACTATTCAATCTTTTAAATGCCGGGGTTTACACCTGCTTGGAAGTTATTCCAGCACTCAGCTCTGGCTTTGAGTTAAGCTGTTTATGAAATACATGGCTATTTCCCCACAAGCTCTGTGTTGACAGGGACGTCTTGCTAAAGAATTCTAAGTGTATTGTTTCCCACTTACAGTGCAGTATAAAGTAATTTTACAGCAGTAGCATAGTTTTAATATACTGAACATGGTTAGTTTCTAAAATATGAAAAACACAATATTGGAATGGATCCCTGCAAGTCTTAGTAGAAAGTCACATAGATTCTGTTTTATAGAAAAGACATATTAGCTACCAGGTTTTCTAAACACACAATAACCAGGTCTTAGCTTGCCTAGGGAGGCAATGAGTGGAGATAGCCAGATAGTTCAGGTGAGCTATATGCATAGGTCAGGTGAAGAAATCACCAGTTCACAAACCCCGGATCAATGCCCATAGTTCAGGGCGAGGTACGATCGGCACGAGAGCCAGGCATTCCTCCCTTATCATGCTTTCCTTTTTTACAAAATAATGTAGCCCAAATCTGTATTTGACAGTTTGATATTTTTATTTGGAAATGAAGGCAAAGGTTAAGGAATGGGCAACAATATAAGTCATTTATATAATTTTCCAGGTAGAGGTAAAAAATACTTAAGATCCATAAGTATGACCTTAACTCCCTTTAACATTTTCCTTTAGGACGGAAAGAGTGATAACATGCCATGAAAGAGAAGAAATCCTTCTGTAAATAGCTACTGATGGCATCAAAGATTGTTTTCATTCATTTTTCTGTACCAGTGGGGAAACAGACTGGTATCCAGAGATAGTGATACAGGTGATACACAGGTAGAGGTGAGGCAAAGGGATGAGACAAGGGTAAACACAACACAAAGGTCATGGTCATACCTTGATGGTAGTGTGAAGGTCGTTATTACTCATGCAGTTTTCCTAAGCCCCCGATAGGGTCATTGTCCAAGAACTGCTGCCAGTGGAGTTTGAATAAACAATCCTGATGCCCCTAATGCCCAGAAAAGTTGGTGAGAGCTGCTGCCGCAGAAAGATCCTATGATAGTCCATTTTATTTTACAGAAGGATTGGGACTTTTTGAATGTTTCTTTATTTCTATTCACATTATTTTCTCATCATTTGAATGTAGCTTGAATAGTTAAGTCATTTGAATATTTTTTCATGATGTTCCTGAGTTGGTCCTAGGAACCCAACCAAGGGGAGGCTAAGCTGGGTCTGTCAGTGGCAAGGTAACATTCTGAGGCCTGCTTGTTGTCCTTTAGGAGGCCTTGGGGGAGCCCCAGCAGGGATCTGGTCTGTGCTCATGGTGTGGTGTAGTTATTTGAATCTCAGTGGCAGAGAACAGTTCTATCCATACCTGGAATCCCTCCAGTGTTCATTCTGAAGAGTTTAATTTGTTCCACTTGACAAAGGGAATTTCCTTAGAAAAATGCTTCTTTTTTTCCCTTGAACTTTGAAATAGAGTAGCTTTTCAAAATAGAAAGTGAATCTGAGTGGAATTCAAATTAATTTGGGGTTGGAAAGGTAATACAAAGAAAGGAAGAAAAGAAGTAATTAAAATATTAAAGGCATTCTTTACATGAAAGTCAAAGTTCTGGAGAAAAACTGAAATACTTGAAATTGTGAATCAATGAGAGACATAATCTGGAAAACTGAGGCACTCATTGCTGTTTTGATTTTATTTGTTCTGAGTCACCTTTAAAATTTTGCTTAGTTCTGGCTTTGACTTTGAGAAATCAGAGTGATAGGTTAATTACTGTAAGACCATGGAAGACAGCAAATTTTAGGGTTTTTATGCTTAACTGTAAATGATATCTATTTATCTATTTATTTATTTATTTTAAAACTAATTTCAGTTTTAGCATGGATAGTTAATTTTTATTTCTTTCATTTTTAACATGGAAATTACAATTTAACTTATGTTCTGAACATATTTCCTAGTGGAAACAATTTTATTTTCATGAAACATTTTCAGAGGTCAATATTGTATTTAACTATGAATTATTGATACACCTATTACCCCAATGTGTCAATACTTCTATTTAGTATGAAAATTATTTCTGCGTTACATACCTAGTAGGTATACCACAGATATTCCTTGGTGGATTGATATTTTATTTCAAGCATTCTTTGCATTCCTGGTGTTTTTCGTGGAGACTTGGGTTTTCTTGGCAAGTTCATGCTGAAGGATGTATGCCTTCCGTGGCCTTGACACAAGGGCCTTGAGCGTTAGGTTGAGGCCATTGAGATTGCTCTAAATGGAGTCCTAGTGAAAAACTCAGGTTTGGCAATGCTAAAATAATACCCAGCATGAATATCTGAGTTGTCACATTTCTCCTTTTTTCTTAAATGCCTAAGAAGAATGGCATAGATGCTAAGGACTGAGCCTTTATTCTGCACCCTCTATTTTAATAGCTTCTTAGTTTTAAGAACACCTGAAACCAGGCTTCTAGATTCCCACAGAGGTATATACTGACGACAGCTTCCTGGTCACACTGCTCTAATTTACACCATGTGCCGACTCTCATAATTGATAAGTAGGAATTGTTGGATTTGTAATTTGAATGAACATCTGTACACACTCTTCGACCCATGTTCACTGTCATTTTCAAGCTGGACACTGGATCAAAGATACAGGTACACACACTGAAACGAGGAATTCAGATGACGGGGTTTGTGCTTGACAGGATTTATTGCACCAAAACTGACCAACGGTAGCACAATTTCTAAACTGTTTTAAATTTGTAGCTGATGACAAAGGCGATACTTTATGAATTTTGATGATTGAATTTAAATACAAAGATGACATGATCATGATGTTTGAATTCTCTCTTTCTCTCTGTTTTTAATAGGCTTTCTTTTTCTTGATTAGTTTTAGGTTTACAGTAAAGTGAGTGGAAAGCACAGAGTCCCCACATACCCCCTTATGTCTCCCACTACCCCTCGGTCATCTTTATTATTAACATCTTGCACTGGTGTTGTACATTTGTTACAATTGATGAGCCAATACTGATATATTGTTCTTGATTAAAGTCTCTAGTTTATATTAGGGTTTTCTCTTGGCAGTTTACATTGTGTGGTTTTTGACAAATGTATATTGACATGTTTTTACCATTATGGTGTCATACAGAATAATTTCATTGCCCTAGAAATCGCCTGTGGTGTTTTTCTTTTTTAATTTAATGTGTCACTTTTCATAAGGGGAAAAAATGTGTGTGTGTGTGCTGTCAGGAATTGAGATTTTAAAATGTAGTACAAACATAACATTAGTTTAAAATATAAGTTTTAATGACTTTGCAAATTTTACTGTATCTGGATTGTATAATTTTAAACATGGTTGATACATGTAAATTAATAATGGTCCCGACTGAAAAATACAGGAAAGGACAATAGGCATTTATTAGCTGATAATTCCCTTTAGCAATAAGTTAAAATAAAGATCTTTGAGAGTCAAATGGCAACTATAAAACTGTCTTCTGTGCATACTAGGTGAAACACATTCCTTAAAAAATGAGTCTTGAAGACATTCTTTCAATGTTTCTTGAGCGAGGAGGAAAAAGACACTTACTAGCGCTATCAGGCGACATTTTCTTAATATTTGTTTCTGTCTTTATACAGGTAACAATTCTTTGAAAAGTTTTATTTCTAGAATATGTAACCCTGAACATAACTTATTATTATTGCTGTGCTTATTTCATCAGCTTGGTAGAGCAATAAATACTTGTTGACTGGTTGACTGTAACACAAGTAGTACGAATGTCAAGAGATTGCAAATGATTGACCAGAATGTGGATTCTGAGTTTTGTTGGTTGAGAGTTAATTAAGTAAATACTGAAACCAAATGGTAATTTTTCATCTGTTCCCTAAGTTAGCAACTGTAGACTTCTGACACTATTAAACTTCAGTGATCTTTTTACCTTCTCCTTGGGGATAGAAGATTATTTTGAACTGGAAAAAGAAGAAAAAGTATATGAAGAATAAAATGGTTTCTTACGTAGGTGAGTTTACCTAAGAAATGTGTTCTCTTGCATATGCAGAGTTTGAATTTGATTTTTGTAAGGTTGCTACTCTTATATTAGTATTTCTAGTCAATGTAGTTAAACACTGGGTCACTAAGATGTTTGTCAGATATAAACGAAAGACTTGAGTGGTTAATTGACTGATTACTAAAGACATTGGCTAATGGCAAATGATGGAGCGAAGCAGTATCAAAGCAGATCCTGGCTGTGAGCGAAGACTGTTTTCTTTGAAATGTGGGCCCTCATTTTCACGTTTATGACTGTGTCATGGAAACCTGTGTAGTTTTGTGTGCATTTACCACTACACCAAAAAAGATGGTGAATGGGTGATGCAGATCCTGGTCAGCAGGGTCCGTGTGTTGTGGCCTTGAGACAAACAAATGCACATGGACTACAGAAATCCTGTGGAGAAAAAGGGACGGCATGGCTGCTCTCTAAGTGAGAGAGAGGGCCCCAACCCCTGCCTGGACAGGCTTTTATTGCTTTTCTGGGCACATTACATTGAGGGTGGTTTTCATTTACTATGCACAGGTCCTTATTGACTATGCATAGATTCACTGTAGGTGACTACCTTTTACAGATAACAAAGGAAAGAATGTTGGTAATTACTTCAAAGGGAAGGATGTTACAGATCCAGGGGAAAAGTGGTTGAACTGGTTACACTCCATACTTGGGAGGCTTAGCTCAGATTTTAGGAATTTACAGTAAGCCCTCACTGCCTCAATTCAGGTTGAGGGAGTTTTAGCAAAAATCAAGTCTCATAGCAGTCTAGGTACAATGCAGGTCTGATTCCCCACGGGAAAACCTGTCCATGGACATGGGGCCTGTGTGCTAAACCTCCTGTCCACACTGGGCTTTCTCAGTGGGAGCTGGGCTACATTTCCCATGACACGTGAAACGGTTCCCTATAAATGGGTGTACACATTTAAGTAAAAAGGAAATTAAGTTAAGCATAAACATGTACATACATAATGTGTGCATGTGTAAATTATTTACCAAGTTAAGAAAATTAATTGACCAATGCACAATTAGATCTAATTGTACCAAGTGAAAGGGCTTCTAATGGATTTCATTCTAAAATTCAAAACAAAGTAGACCCTTTTAAAGTACTATGTCAGGTCTTGGAAAGCAGGTCTTCTTGTTTATTCTTGGATTGCTGCTGATTGCAGAGGTAATATTGTCATGAATTGTGTTAGCCGGTTTCCTCTGTGACGTCGGATGTGCTCCCATGTTTGGGATTTGGAAGCAGCAAATGTCTGGATGAAGCGCTGGTGATGACACTTGGGTTCTAGTCTACAAAATTCTTAAACACTCAGACACTTATAACTCAACATTAATATCAAGCAGAAAAAGTCTATTTCAGAGCTATAGTAGTGTAGTTTACGTTATGGGAATCCGGGCTGCTTTTGCGTTTGGGTGGGCATGGAGTAAGTGGCACGGGTCAGTGACAGACGCTGGCAGAGGGCTGGTTCTAGGGTATTTAGGAGCACATTCTTGTCCCTGAGCCTTGGTGTTCTCTCCCTCACTCCTCTCACGAATGTCGCCTCCTCTATTTGGTCTATCTTAGTAAGTGCCCTTTCTCTCCTCCCTTTCCTTCCTCTGCTTTATTCTTCTCAGCACATATAGCAGTGTCCAATAACACAGGATTTCTTTGTTTCTCTAGTGTTTTTTGGCTTCTGCTTCTATCATGGAAGGTCCTTGAAAAAAGGGACCTTGTTTATTGCTGTGTCCTCAGTTCCTAGACTAGGAAATGAATGGCACATTATCGGGTCAATAACAATTTGCTAAATGGATTTCCTGTGAAGGAGGTCTCATTCAGTGACAGTAGCTTTTCCACCTGGGAACCACTCTATCGATGAGGTCAGGACTCGGCCGGTCAGCGTCTCCTTCTTCTAATTGGAATTTGCAGTGGAGACATCTGAGAGGTACAGCTGTGTTCAGAGTTTCCCCAAGAGTATTACTTGAAAGTGGAGTCCTGGAGAATCTTGAATGTTCTACTGTATGAATTTGGTGCTATAATTTAGTAATTTTCTCAGCACCCAGAGGAAGTTCATGGATAAACTATGATTATATTATTCTATTATGATGATATTGCAATTATTTGTTTATGTGTGAATATTCTCTGTTAGTGTTGGTCCGTGGTGGTCAGGTTGTATATTACTGGTTTGTGTTTTAGTTTCTACAAACTGTAGGCCATAAACCAAGTGTTTGTTGAATGAATAAACTAGGAACCAAGTATTGAATGGGAAGTATTAAATTAGATGATATTACTTATTAAAAGTTATTGTTTGCCCCATTATCTTTAGCACTGCCTTTCTCTATACATACACACCCCCCACCCCCCAGTGCATTTATTTTTTACTGGTGTTTTATCTTTGAGGGGATCCTGTCAGGATACAAAAGGAGAAAACTTCTTTGAGTAAAGACCTGCAGATATTGGTCATTCATCATCGTAAATAAAATATCTATAGTCAGTGTTGAAATTTTTCTATATAATGGGTTTGCTTACCTCAAGTCTCTACCAGCTGACTGAGAAAATATATGGCTCATTTTTGATTGCTAATCAGACCAAATGATTGGGTGAGTTTTATATTCACAGAGGATTAATTCTCAGACAACTCCAACAGACCTATTTAGTGGACACTGTGGTGCCCCAACCACATACCCTTTTGGGTGAGTCTTGCTCTTGGAGAAGTTACCCTTTCCCAAAGGGAGCTGCCTTCCCCATGGCTGTGCACGCCTCTCTTTGGTCAGGCTGTGTGTAGTGACAGGTGGATATGGGGATACAGAGAACTTACCGCCTTGCCTCGTCTGGGACATTTCGGAAGGGTCGCCCGTGCTTCAGAGCTTGCTGAGGCCTTCCTTGCACCTCCGTTGCAGTTTTGCTTCCTCTGCCAGATCCTGTCCCCTTACTGCCTCCCACTCCCCAGAAAACTTTCTACGTGAGAACTCTGTCTCAAAGTCTATTTCCCTCAGAGTCTGACTTAGGACAATCTTCCAGAAGTCCATTTGTTCATATGTAAACTATGGACTACTTTATTACACACAGATTTACAGTGTGACTTGATAAATATATTGAGCTGTGTATGTTATCCCCCTTCATGGAAGTGTATGGTATAAAAGTGGCCCACCAAAGGCCAATCAAAAGTTAAGAATTTACAGGAATCACTATAGAGGACACATGGACAGAACTAAGGGGGAGGAGGGAGGTTGGGGGGGAGGGACGGGAGGGGAAGGGAGGGGGGAGGGGAGAGGCCTCAAATAACTGTAATTAAACCAAAAAATTAATTAAAAAAAATTCAAACAGCCAAAAAAAAAAAAAGTTAAGAATTTATATAAAAGTCTGTTGCTTGAGATGTGCATGGAGGTCTAGAATACTTTGGTGTTTTAAGTTCATTTACTCTTGGCAAAGCATGACTTCCTGTTTTTAAAGAAAAAGATTTATAAAAATTCCCAAAGATATTATAGATTTTGAGACATCACTTACATAACATTACTTGAATGATTCAAGTGTAAACAAATCAGAAACATGTGCATTAAATTTATACCCTCATGGATATAAAAATCTTCTAACTAAATGTATTTTGGGGTTTTTTTATTAAGCCCCCAAATATTTGAAGGACAATTCAAGATATTAGTTTGACTAAAATCTCTCTGCATTATCAGTCTTAACTTTATTTGCTTAGTCTTATCCTTACAGGAGGTATATAAAATGCATTCCATTTATATTTGCTTTGGAAGGCATTTATAACCATACCAAATTTTACCTGGTATATCAATGCCATTCACCTATATTTAGAAAGGACTTTATCTAATAGGAGAAATTTGTCTTTTATATGTGCAAATATTATCTTTCAAAGCTGGTATAAATTTGTCATTCTGTCTGTCCTCTCTCCTGGGTGTAAGGATGGTGCCACAGAGGAATGGATATAATCATGGCTTTATACAGAGAGGGTGGTGTTTTTCTCTCACTCCTCCTAAGTTATTGAAGCCCCGAATACCATCCAGACTGTGGGATGCGAAAATGGAGTGTGGCTGTGGTGTGATGGTGAAGGAGACAGACAGTCAGACTTGTAGAAGGATTTTCTTTAGCTTTTTGTGTACAGTCTCCAATGAGCCTTCCCTTAGAAGGCTGTGGTTACTCAAGTCCATGTACAGGACAGGGCCCCAGCCCCACCACCTCCTAGCTGTGAGCTGTAGTCACTGTAAGCCAATTTTGCACATCTGTGAACTTATTATAATAATCACAGTACTTACTAACCAAAAAAATGATTTGACCTTCCTACAATCTCATAAACACAGCCACTGGCACATGGCAAATACTCAGCAAAACCAAAATCCCCCCCAAAAGTCTATTGCGATTGTCACCCACCATCTCACTTAGAAATCGTCGCCTGTGTTCGGTTTAGATGTGTTCCAGAGTCTCCTCTCTTAGGAAGGGTTGGTTGCAGTGGAAAGGAACAGAGGGAGCTCATAGCTTCAGAAAACCTTCTGGGACATTTCCACTTGAAGTTACTTCACTATTGCACCAGAAATGAAGGTGTCTGCTAATCTTTTACATGTTGTTCAAGTGTAAAAATTCTAATAATTTATAGTTATAATAATTTATAAGGTGTTAATTTATAAATTATTAGAATGAAGTTAAAATGAGCAAAAAATTATTGAGACTGTTCTGGATAAGGCAGTACTCCTGGAGTCATATTTGAGGGATTAAAAGATAAAGTTATTTCCATAGAGAGTTTATAATTCAGTTGAGTAAAAGACATATCCTGTCTTTTAAGACTAGAGTTAAGGTATTAGCTCTTGGAGAGGCAATATAATGTACTAGTTAAGAGTCTGGGTTCAAGTCCTGTTTCTTCCACTTGCTGGCTATGTGACTCTAACCACTCTGTGCCTCAATTTCCTCATATATAAGGAGGCATAGTAATAGTGCCTGTCCCCTTAGGTTGTTGTGAGGACTAAATGAGTTAATACAGGTACATTGAATAGTGCCTGACATAAAAACTACCATATGTTTCAGTTATTATACTATTATCATTATTGTTGTTATTGATATTGAATGTTAAGACTGTCAGCCAGTAGTTTTGCCAACAAGACATTCAAAAGCACTTTTAAATCAGTTATTAAGTGAATAATGGGTGCTATTGTAGAGAACTGTCACTTCCTATTTGGTGGTGCACAGTGTATTGATTTATTTGACAAATATTTGTTGAGCACCGACCTTGCGCTAGCCAGTGCTGTGTGATTTAACTGTTCACAGCACCTACGGCTTTCAGCAATCATACTTACGGAAAGTGAAAAGAGAGGATGGGTAGGACATTGAAATATGAAGATATTCAATTATATTTTCTGTTAGAATAGCAGGTATTCTGTCGTAAATATATAGGAGTGAGATTATTTTTGATTACTTATAAAGGGGAAAATTTCTATAGTATATCATTTCAAAGGGAAAATGACTAGAAATAAATGTAATCCTAAGTTAACTAATGTTAATTGTAAAAGCCAGAGAGAAAAGAGATAACGTATATAATTCCTAGAGGTGAAAAAAAAAATTACAAGTAAGAAACTCTTTAGAAGTTGGGCCAGGCTTGAACAAGATTAAAATACAGCAGGTTAATATTAATAAATTAATATTAAAAGCTGGAAAAATTTTCTAATGAACTAAAAATATGAGTAATGAAACATGTTTCGTTAAATCAGATAATAAAAAGTTAATAACTCAAATTAATATTTTATACAGCCTTTTGATAAGGAAACTGACTTCAGTTTGGGAAAGAAATAAATGGTGTAATAACACATTACAAAAATCACCAACTCTTTCTAAGAATTTTAGTGTTAGAGAAAACTGAAAATAAGGAAAAACAAATTGCTGTGAACACTAATAGTATAAATGAATAAAATTTTAAAAGTCATTTATGCTTTAATTTACTTGTTGTCTTGCTCATTGATTTATTCTCTCAGCTGGCTTTTGCTGGACAAAAGGCTGGGTGTCTCCCCAGGTGGAGAATAAATCACAGAGACAGAAAACAGACCTGGGAAAATAATCCTGAGGCAAATTCTGAAAACAATACTTTCCAGCTCCCTTATTTTACCCATGATCTTTGAACTCTGTTCTCCAACCTTTAACTCTATGTATATCATTCTTTTTCTTTCTTTTAATGTGGAATAATATAACCGTATGTTTCTGGCCTTGCGTGGGCACAAGACAGAGGACTTACTGCTGTGGTAATAGTGGCAGGACCTCTGGGCCCAAAGGCACGTTGAGGAGTATTAAATAATAACATTGCTGTAGCTGCAGCAGCAGCAGCTTTTATTATTACTTTGATTAGATATTCCCTTATTTTGCTTCTTACATTTACGTTCATGACAGAAGACCAGGAAACGAGGAAAATAAAGACCACATAAATGACAGAGAGAGCGAGTGCAGGAGAGAGGAGAGGGGCAGGAAGCAGGCCACGGAGACAGCAGAGAGCTGGCCCTTCTGGGTGGAAGGGCGGAGAGAGGCGCGTGTATGTTTTAGGAACTCTGTTAGAAAGAAAAGACCTCCCTTTACTTCCACAGACATATTCTCTTTATAGAGGAATATTAAATTTTGTGTGTTATATTTCCTCAAGCTACTTTAAAAAATACAATGTTTCCTTCAACTGTAAAATTTTATTGTAAAAATAAAATAAACTATAAATTAAAATAGAAAAATCTTTCAGGTCACACTTACAACAGATAATCAGTGTTAGCATTCTGGGTGCATCCTTTTCCTCATCCAGTAAGGGAAAATATGTTAGTTTAATTTCTTTGATTAATAGAGTACTTAAACTTTCTTTTTCTTATATTATTGCATATTATCTTCTTTCTTCTGTGAATGTGTGGGGAATTTGTAAATGATTTTCAAGAACTCTTTGGATAACAAAGAACAGATGATGCTAAATATAAAAATTAATATAAAAGCAATAGCTTTTCCAGACTCATGTTAGCCTTTTAATTTAGTATTTTAATTTATAAAAGTAGTGAATTAATCAATAATTTCTTTTGTGGTTACTGCTTTCTGTTCATTGCTAAGAAATACTTTTCTCAGGCCAAGATAGTATTAATATTTATCCCTTTTATAGCACTTATGCCATTTCCTTTTCTTTTGTATTTATGTTTTACTACATTTATAGTTTAGCTTGCAAATTAATAATATGAACTTTCTCTTGAATGGTTAGCTAGTTGTCTCCAACTCATTTATTGAATGATCTTTCTGCAGCTGTTTTAAATTTCTACCTTTATTATCCCTGAAATTGTTCAATGTGTTTGGGTCTTTCTGGACCCTTTATTACGTCCTATGGAGTTATCTCTAACTTTATGTACAACTACCATCTTCTTCACTTTTTATTGACACTTGTGTTCAATTTATCAATTGCAGTATAGAGCGTTCCCTTTCATCATCATTACCCTGCCGCCCTATTATAAAAGTCATGTTTTGAATAATTTTGTAGTTTCTTCATAACAGTATATAAGAAAGCACTGATCTTGACACATTTATTTTTTATTGTGATAAAATTCACCTAACAAAAATTTTACTATTTTAACCATTTGAAGGGTATAATTCAGTGACTCTTCGTGCATTCACAATGTGGTGCGCCCATCACCACTATCTTGTCCAGAATATTTTTATCCCCCAGAAGAAAATCCCATATGCATTAAGCACTCATTCCCTGTTTCCTACCCTCTACTGACATTTGCATAGCATTTGTATTTTTCTTTTTAAATGAGCCTTTATAGAGGGTTGTCTAGTTTAATAGTTTAACAATTTCTTATACCAACTTATAAATCTTACTGCTTTCAAATTAGTTGACTTCTTATCAGATTTTGTAAATATTTTATGGGCTTTTAAAAAGAATCTACATTTTCTCTCTTTTTTATAAGTTACAAAGTTCAACACTTAGCTATTAAATCAAGATTTTTTTTATAGGATCCCATTTCCTTTAACTGTTCTGTCAGATGATGTGTATGAGAACTTAGAATTTCATTGCACTTGTGTTTTGTAGTTTATATATGTATTTCTAATGTTTTTCAATGGATTTCAATGATTTAGACTTTAATTTAGTATCATTAGGACTTAAAAAATTATGTCTGTCCTATCTTTGTTATGCATTATTCCATTTATAAATACACCATTTTATAAATCTCCACTCTAAGACATTTTGCCTTGAATTCTTCTTCATCTCATACTGAAGGTAAGTATTACTGTTGAAAGGATGGCAATAGACTTTTTGAGTAATTTGGATATTCTTGAGCATTTACTATTATTGGTATCATCTAAGAAACTTCTCATGCGATTTTTGTTAACGCAATACAGCATCATCATAGTATTCAAATGGAACAAGTAGAGCTTCCCCACTGCTGCCCTCTATCATGCTCCCAGTACCTCTTGGTTAGGCTCCAGAATTCTGACAGTGAAAAACAGTGCAATGTGGGGAGTAAATTTCTTCTTACATTCTGCTGCCTGTATTCTGGCAGCTGCTTTAGTTCTGCTAAACTGGGAAGTATGAAGTTACATCAGAAGGGAGTCAATGAATCGAAGAGCATGGTCAGTTCTGCTTAGGCCCAGGAAAATTCTACTGCAGACAACAGTGGACCTCAGCAGCTGTATGTGCATTCATTCTCTTACCCAGTTCTGCTCAAAGTGTTAGTTTGTAATTGTTCAAGACTAGAAAGGAACTTCTGAGAACATTCCTCCAACTTAGCATTTCCTTTGATCTACTTCAATTAGAAATGCACTTTTTTGGGCGGGGGGGGTGGGTGAGGAACTGGACGAGAACTGTGTATAGAAAGAAACTGTGTGATTGCCTTTTTACTCCTTATTTTCTAATATAAAAGCTTTTTCCAAATTGCAACATGAAAATAGCAACAGATATCTCCATCAATATTACTATGTTTGCTGCAGTGAATGGAGAATTAGTTTCTGATGCAGTTTTATCTTTATATGCTTCTCCAATGACATCTTGTAATGGACAATGTCAATATTTCTCTTATATACTATTTCTGAAAAAAAAAACTACCTGATATACCAAAAATATTTTAAAAATTCTATAGTTTTTATAAACTTTGATTTCAAGAGGTGGTTTTAAAGCTCTAATAGAATCTAGTGATTCTTTTCTCCAGTGAAAGTCTAAACAGAGCTAAGGCAGACTATCTTATTTCAAGGGAATATACAGAATTGCTGTTTTCAGTCAACAAAAATATACCAAGCAGTTCTAAATGCACGGCATTTAGAGGAGATCTTTGCCCTTTTCTTTAATCTTTGTAAGCTCACAGCAGGGTGATCTATGGGTACAGATGCTGAAGCCAGCTTGCTAAAAGCTTTCCTGGATGGTGGAAGAGACAGCAGTGTGTGCTATTTACTTTCTCCTAATTGCCCACTTAAGGTTTGTCTGTCTAAGGCAAATAGTAGTTATATAAAAGCCAGCCTGCTTATTTAGATAGTTTTAAATAGATGTGGATTTCCACATGGTCTATTTAGCAAGCTATTTTATATTTGGTTATAAAGATGAATGAATAACCTGCTTTACCTATACCAGTGTCCTTGTCTCTAATACCTCCCTTAAGTATGAATTGACATTAATATGAAGACACAGCACCGATGCCACCTTTCTCTTGGATTTCTTGGCTTGTTTTACATGGTTGTCTAACACTCAAGTTTAAATCAATTCAACTCACCTAGAGATTATTTATCTAGTAAACAGTATAAAGATACAAGCAAGCTATCAGTTAAAAAGTCACTCTTAGGAGCAATTTCTGAATGATGCACTGTATTAAGGCACCGAGCAGAGCTTAGAAACCAATGAGTCCTGAGGTATTTCTTTATTACCCCTGTCTCCACATTACTCCCACTATAAGGCCAAAACACTAAAATGTGTTTCAGCCTTAAGGATAAATGTCAGTATTTTGGGAGCCCACGTGGATCTGTGGGAAACAGTTAGGGTCCTTCATTGCGATGGGTAAGGGAAGGGACGTGGCTTTAGCCCCTCCTGCTTAGTGACACCTACCACCCAGCCTCCAGAGGGAGGGAGGGGTGAATGTGCTATTATGACTTTAAGAACAGGAAAAAATAGTTCATTAAATAATGCTTTTAGAATTAAAATTAGTAAACTAGAATGCTTATATATGGATGCTGGCAAAGGTATCAGGTATTTTTTCTTCCAAACTTGCTAGAAGAAAGTCCAGTGTTTTGTAAACATAATGCCAGTATTCTATGGTTTAACATGAAGTGTAGTCAAACGTGTATGTGGCTGGTGGCTAAAATCTACATCTCAAAGAATATGTTACTCGAGCACATTTGGAGCACTGATCCAAACCTGACTTTCTTTCTATTAGTTCTGAAAGCCTTGATTTGTTTTTATTTAATCCGTAATAATTTTTGTCCGGAAACCTTCTCTGATTATTCTGGGGCACATTCTTATCTCTCTTTCTATGGATAAACTAGAACATCAAATTCTATATAATCATAAAATTTGTACTCCTTGTGACTGTCTAATCTCTTAAATGGATAGGGAGCTCCTTAATAAGAGAGTCAGTGTCACATTTTTCTCCTCTGTGTCCTGTAGTGCCTGGCCCACTACCGAGAAGGTTCAAGGAATATGCCACTCATTTGTTAGAATCCTTTGCAAGTGAGATCAGTGAATTAAACAACATTCATATAGCTATGGTTATTAAAGACATATGATATCACACATGGATTTTATTTTTATTTTTTTATTTTTATTTATTTATTTTTTTTAAACTTTCATAGTTTTTTTAAAAAAGATTTTATTTATTTTAGAGAGAGGGGAAGGGAGGGAGACAGAGAGAGAGAGAAACAGCAATGTATGGTTGCCTCTCACGTGGCCCTCACTGGGGACCTGGCCTGCAACCCAGGCATGTGCCCTGACTGGGAATCGAACCAGGACCCTCTGGTTCCCAGCCCGTGCTCAATCCACTGAGCTACACCAGCCAGGGCAGGATTTTATTTTTAAAATGTTACATTTGAAAGAAAGGAGTAAAGTTTTTTGAAGTATAACTATGAAACTGTAATTGTGGTGATCATTTTAAATATAAAGTTTTTGCTTAAAATTTTGTTCTGTAGTGTAAGAATCAATTATTTAAAAGCCCTCATCTATAACTCCTACTTTATGCCAACATCAGCACTTTATAGATGTTAACCCATTGAATCCTTATTACATTTTCAGTTGTGTATTTCCTCAGACATGGAAAATACTTATAACTCTGTATGTTCAGAAGGTTCAGCCAAAGGGTACATTACAGAACAGATGGGGGTGGGGCGCAGTGAACGGTATGAAAGACCCCCCTTTTTTCCCTGGGGATTCCTCCCCCTTACCAGGTTGGCTTTGCCTGCTGCCAGAGGAAAGACATAAAAGAAAAGGAATTATTATTTATTTAGAAGTTGTACAGACTAAAGTTCTTTAGAATATGCATACATGCACACAGTCCTTCCCTCTCCCTCTACCCCATCTGGGGTACGGTATCTCACGCAGGCTCCCGGCACCATCCACATGGCAAAAAGGGAGCACTTCCAAAGCCACAGTGGTCCTGACTCTCACCCAAGCCCTGTGGTCCCCACTCGCCAAAACCATGTGGTCCCAAAAAGAGACACCAAATGGCTGCCCCACCTGGATTTAAATTCCAGAGCCAATCTTTCTCTGCAGCCTCATTTCCGGCTCCGCCCACAATTGGCCACAGCTGCCAGCATTCAGGGCAGGTGTGGCCCTGTGATGTGGAGCCAATTATCTCCAAGCTCTTCTGGACCCCATTACAAACCCCTCTTTGGGGGCCCCCTCTTGGTTGCACCCTGTTACAGGTACAATCATGTAGGGCTTGGGGTGCTTTGCAGTCAGCATCATGAGCAGCTGCACAGCGTCATCGGTCGTGTGTTATAACAGAAATTGTAGTGAAAATTAAAATGACTTCAGGTCTAAGTCAAGGTGCACAGGGAGGAGCTCTGACATGAAGGCTGTTCAAAGATATCGAACTGGTTGTGATTTGTGGGGAAAGATAAACATGATTAGAAGAAGGATTATTTTATACTTTATTGCTATACTGACATAGGTCTGATTAAAAGTAAATTTTTGAACAAATTTGCCAAAAAAGCTGTCTTCAATAAATTTAAAAAAATTTGCTTCTCTTCTCCCGTCCAGAGCACTGACAATGGCCTTAGTTACCCACCTTCCTCTTTCCCCAACCTAAATGGGTCTTAATGTATCTGGATAAATTAAAAAATATGGCAGTTTCATTAGTTGCTTTTGAGTATTAAAGTGATCTAGATTTTGTGCAGAATATTTTTACCCTGTGAGACATGTTTTTTCTCTTTTGTCATTGAAAGGTTAAACCCCTTCTGGGGGAGAAAAGTCCTTGCTGAATGTTTTCTGGGACCAGCGAGGCTTTGATTAAAACCAGAGAGGAACCAGTTTCAGAATTCTGATTACAACAAAACAAACTTTCGTTTTGAAAATGTGTTCATCTCTCGCTGAGCAGCCTGTTTATTTCAAAATCTGGTAGTTTTGCCTTCAGGACACTACTGTTTGCACTCATACCCAGGCATGTTTGCAGCTGGAGGATGCCTTAGTCCTTGACCTCTAAAGAGAGCCAAATATACGACCCTTGTGAGAATTGACTACAAACACTTACAACCTATCCATAAATATAATATGTTTAAAAATGCTCATTCATTTGTTCATGAAATCTTTTCCTTGGTGCCCACCCATGTGTCAGACACTGTTCTAGGTGCTAGAGCTATGGTGCTGGATGAGATAGGCAATATCCACTCTTCCAAGGAGGTTACAGTCTTCTGGGGGTGGTGGTTGCCAGGGGTTAGGGCTCTTTGGGGAGAGAGAGATAATAAGTAAACAAATAACAGGATGTTTTCAAATAATGGTAAATGCTGTTACTGAGGGTGGAGATAGGGCTCTTTTAGGTTGGATGGTCAAGGAAGGTCTCATCATGAGGATAGCCCTGATGACAAATGGAGCCAGCTAAGGGGAAATATGTGGGCAGGGTGGTCAGGCAGAGGGAACAACAGCACAAAACCCAGTGGTGGAAATGAGCTTATTGTGAGAGATGAAAGGAAGGCCATTGACTGGAGCAAGGGGAACACAGGGCTAAGGTGCAGGATTTGAGGATAGGCAGGAAGGGACTTTGTAGTCCATGGTGAGTTTGGGTTGACATTTGGTTGAAAATCATTGAAGACTTTCTTAACAAAGGAATGATATGATCGGATACATGGTGTAGAAAGAACACTTTGGCTGCTGGACAGAGAATGGGTTACAAAGGAGCAGCAATATAGCAGAAGATTTGTTTGCTGGAAATTTCATTGCACACACGTGTAATGAATAAATTACTTTGCTCAAAATTACATTTGGAAGTAAGGCAAATAATAAATCACTGTTACCTGAAGATTAGCTTGTGAGTAACAAAGGAAATACTTTCAAAATTATTCTCCACTAGGGTGAAATAAAATTATATTTTGTGGCAAAATTTTTAAAGGAAACATATTTACTTATGCCTTATTTTACTTGGTTAATACTCTCAATATATCTTCTCTGCTGGTTTATTAAAAAGGCCATCTCTATGAGCATTCATTTAATTAAGAATATGAAATTATCCAGTTGCATTTTGCTTTTGAGATGAAGTTATTTGGCTCTCTTTTAATCACGTGCACGTGCACACACACCACTGAGAAAATTCCGTATTTTAGTTATGAACTGTTTCCTGCTTCTTGACCGTAGACAAATGCCCTAACAATGATTTACTACAAAAGGGAACATTTCAGTCATTGCTGCATTTGTGATTATACTGTGAAGGACACTCACATACATGCACTGAAAGGAGAGTGTGCCTTACGAATCAGATGGGCCTGGAGTTCACATTTCCCTTGTTTGGAGTTTATTTAGGCTTTGACTCTGGAATTAAGAAAACACTGTTGATTTTAATATCACAGTTCTTACTGTTTAAACTGTGTAAAACATGAACAAAGCATATCATTTTATTTTGCAGAACTTTTCCATAGGGCCTTAAAACATTTTAAAATTTGAATGCCCCACAGAAGTGAATCTTTCCGGGCAAAGAAAGAGAAACGGCTCCATCTAACGAGCCTCAGCAAATTCAGACTCAAGAAGAAGCTGTGCTTTCTGAGTTGAGGTGCTTAACTATTCCCCAGCCTGTGCTATTGGAAAGAAAGGGTTGGTGGTATCCATTCCAGAGATAAGCCTTTCATAGGTCCTGACTTGAAAAAGTACTTGAGTTTCCCACTTCAGTTCTGCATTCACTTAACAAATATTTAACAGGCACCTACTATATGCAAAGATATCTTAATTTATGTTGTTTATACCAATGAGCATCTTTACCAGTGTTGACTCTACAACATATAGCTATGCTGAATCACCTAAGCTTATACTTGAATCCCTTTCTAATTAGGTGGGCTCCTAAAGCCTATTGTAGGGTGTAGAAATATGTGACTATGTGAGTTTGGACATACTGGCCACACGTCTTTTGGCAAATTATTAAGGATATTTGTGAGCTTCAATTTTCACTTTTTAAAAAAAGATATGGACAATAACACTGAATATATTGATGATTTAATCAAGTAATATGTGAGTTTTCACATGATACCTACCTGGTAAGTATCTAGTGAAAGGTGCTGTGTGATTGGTGTTATTACTATTATAACAAGTATGCCATTTGGTACTGAGTTTTACTAAACTCAGTGGTAATTTGAAAAACATTCGTTGAGTAACTACCATGGACATTTGCACATGTGCTACATGAGTATAAAAATATGACTAAAATGGGATCCTAACTTCAAAGGAATTCTTAGTTTATTTGAGGAGGCATGAGCAGAACCGCTCTGTTACAAAAGAACCCTGTGAGCAAGTGCCCATGGCTTTCGAAGGAGCAGCGTTGCTGAGAAACCATCTGTGTTTAGCCTGCGTCTAACCTGTAAGGGTAGAGAGTTCTTGATCAAAGCTTTCTTGAGTTCAGGTTCATTGTGGTCTCTGGTGGTCTTTGGGTTTGTGAAGTAGTGAGTTCTCTTCTAGAAATGTAGTTCTTATCTTTTGATTTAATCATTGATTTATAAACATTTTTTTTGTTCTTGGATTAAATCACCTCATCTTTTTCATGCTGCTTTATTTTCCATAAACTTGTAGCAAATGTCATTTTAGCTTAATAGCACTTTTTTTTTTTTTTCATGATGTGCTTCTTAGTTTGAATGCATTTAATAAGGTCAGTGCCAACCAGAGACAATTTTACCTTTTGGGATTTGGAGCCTTTGCAATTGGAAATTAGAGGGGTTTTGGGTCTTGCATCTTTTTCTTATTAACCCCATCAGTGAAATCTGAAGGCTAGTTCAGACCTTCTTCTTTAGCAAATCACACACCTGAATGCAAAGCCTAATTTCTTGTGGATTACCTATATTTATCTCCTGTTTATTCTGGGGAAAGTCATGTTCTTGCAAGTGAGACCATTTCTGTGGTGTTATTTGAAAAACCTCTTAAGAATACAATGTCTTCTATATAACCACAGAAAAAGGGCTTGGATTTCTGGTATTGCAAATAATACCACAAAACTTGGTAGCTTGATGGAAAAAATTACAGAGAATTTATACAATGGAAAGAAGGGAGTTGGAATTGAAGCCACAGTTTCACAGTAGTACAAGGAAGAAATTTTCTGATGTTTGATGACAATTCCCCAAGAGAAGGAGAACCATCTTGATGCCTTTGGTGGTCATGCTCAGACCTACTTGTTAGATTACTTAGACCTTCGTTAGTGATATGAGTGAACCATTAGTGCAGTTTGCTGACAGTTTGCCTTCAGTTTAGGATCAATCATAGTGAAAGTATACAGCGGGTATCTCAGTAGCCTAGTCTTAAATGTGTTCATAAAGTGAAAACAATTTCACCTCTTAAGCTGCTTTTTATGTTAAATTTACTTATTACTCTGGTGTTGTTTGTAAAAGTACTTAAGGTTGTCAATGTGCTTTCATTACTATCTTTGGATTATTCCCTGGGTCTGAAAAATCAAGCACCATGAGGGATTTTCAACCTTATTTCATAATTTGGAGACAGGTAAGGTCAAGGTCTGCAACCTTCACATTCTGGGAACAACTGAGCTCATGCAGGGAAGGGCAGTCTGAGCTACACTGTCCCCTCAGTCTGGACAGGATGGGTAGCCTGCTGGTTAGGGTCAGGCCAAGTGATAGTTTCCCTTTCTTACATTCCCATTCTCCAGCTCCATAGTGACCTTCTTCTCCCTTCAGTGCCAGCTCTGTATTTTGCTCCCTGCTTACAGGAAAAATATTGAGATAAATTCTTCAGAGCAAGTAGAAGACTATAGTTTGTCCTTCCCAGTCAAGTCTGGGAGAGACATAATAATCACTTACTTAAATTAAATAATCAATTGATTAATAAGGTGCAAGGCTTTTTTTTTTTTTCACTAGGCGCATGCTTGTGTGGCTGAACTACTTGTTTATTGCCTGTGCTATTCTGATTGGTGCCAAATGTTCTAATATGTTAGATATTGCCTTTGATATGGTGTATTTTTATTAGCAAAATAATGTATTTTCATTGTATAAAGTTTGAGAAATACCGAAAAGAAGTTAAAAATGTAAATCCCTTTAAAAGCCTTGTTTATTTCTTTAGTGAATTCCTAAATACTTCATAATTTCTATGTTATTTTGCATGGTATTTTTAATATAGTTTATGGTTTGTGATGTTAGTGTAGAGAAGTGTTTTTGATTTTCTAATTTGGTCGTGTATTTAACAACTTGCTTAACCCTTGTATTGGTTTTAATCATGTATTGGTGCTAATCACTACCAGATAACAAAGGTGGATCTCTTTTCTTCAAATTCTTATATACCTCATTTTTTTTTCTTATAGCATTAACCAGGAATTATAATACTATCTTAAGCAGTGATAGTACTAATGGGTATACTTGTGTTGTTCCAGATCTTAAAATGCACCTATATTTTTTCCATTAATGACTACTGGAGATTTTGTGTGTAAACTTTACTGTTTCCTAATTTAAGTCGCTCATAAGTACTATATGAGTTTTCTATGGCTGGGTAACAAATCCCCGCTCACTTAGCAGTACGGTGCCCACTTTATTATCTCCCAGTTCTGCAGGTCAGAAGCCTGGGTGGGGCCCTGTGCTCTGCTCGGGAACTGAACCGAGGTAAGACGTGTATCTGAAGTGCTGGGAGCTGCCTGGGAGAGGGTGAATTTGATCAGAGTTAGGCCAGTGGGATGCTATCAAGTGAATGCTGGAATATAAATTGAGTTATAGCTAAGGAAGATAAACTTCAGTTTGCCATTTAGATGCCGTAAAGAAAAATTGCAAGTGTAACTACATAATTGAAGAAAAATAAGTTCAGGGGGAAAAAATCTTAATGATCAAGCTGCTGTCTTTTATCTTTGTGACCAAACTACCAGACTGACTCAAGTGTCACCATGAAATGGAATTATTTTTAATTAAATTGACTGGGTAATCTGCAAGGTCTGATTTTTTTGCCTGAGCAGAAGTATATGTTGATTTCATTTTTAACTCTACTCATACTAAACTTTGGAGTTAATTAGACATTGGTTATAATCCTGGCCAAGACCCTTTCTAGCTGTGTTGTGTGTCTCAATTTGTTCATCTGTAAAGAAGATATAGTAAAACTTATCCCTGATGTTATTGACAGCAAACTTCTGTAGCAATAAGCTGGCTTTGCCAGTTGGAAATATCTCTTTGGCAAAATAGCATGCATTTCGGGGTGGATGTTTTACTGAAACACCGTGCTGCTACAATCTGTTTTTGCTATTAACACGGTATTGCCAACAAAACAGTCTTTTGTTCCTAAGACAGCGTGCTTCCAATACTTCAACTGATTTCTAACTAGTTGCTTTCTCTTTATTTCATATACGGGTTACTAACAATTACTTTAGTTATCACATTTTAATCAACGTTTCTTGATTAAGATGAAAGTGCCTTATGCATCTGTCATTGCCAGTGTTTAGAGCATAACCAATATTTTGTTAGCCTGACTATGGGTTTGAGTAGGCGATCACAGCCGGAAAGAGCCAGAGTTCGCAGTGCTGTTAAGCGCACAACTCAGAGTAAAATGCCTCGAGTAACTACTATAATGAGGCAGGACATAAAAGCAAACATACGTATGTTAATACACACGTTTTCTCCGTCTAAGACCTAAAAACTTTGCCTACTGATTTTTTATTTTCATCATTGCCAAAGAGCTGCAAATGACTAAGGATAACAATTAGAAGTCTGTATTAAAAAATAAAAGACAAGAACCCAAAGAACATTTGAAGACCAGCCGAAAGGATGAGAAGAAAGAGACTGCTACAATGAAAACCATGGTGCTCTTTATGGAGTAGATATGAAGAAGAATAAAAAAAGATGCTGAGCTTTGTCTTAGTCTATCACTGTACATCTATTAGTTTATACTAAAAAAAACCCTTTCCATTCTGAGACAGATAGCTATCCTCCTCCCTTACATCCTTTTCACAACCACCTTTCTGAAGGACACCTCAGATGTGTGCTACTCAGCTCATCCGACTTACCTGTCAATGTGCATCTGTTACAGGCATAGGAGATGTGGAACAATTTAGTTATTAGCATGTGATTCTCATTTATACTAGTGAAAGTATTTTGATAGAAATACTGAGCAAGAGAGTGCCAGAATCAGCTAGAAGAGCACTAGACATAGGCAAACAGAAATAGAAACCTAGAGAGTTTAAATTAAGGTCTACTATTGCCTAGGAGGCCAAATACATGAGTCTTTACCATCTCCTGCTCTTTAAATCCTGACTCTACCTTATTTTAGTTGAGTGACCTTGAGCTACTTAACTTCTCTGTGCCTAAGCTCCTTCATCACAATATAGGGAAAATACTGCTTTCGTCAAAGAATTATTAATGGGATTGAATAAGATAATAAATATACAGTATTATAACAGTGCCTGGCGTGTAGTAGGTATTCAGGAAATGTTAGCTATTGTTTTCTTTTTATCATCTTGTTCATAAATGCATCATAGCGCTACTGGCCTCGTCACTGGGAATGATGCAGTGAAAGATCACAGGCTTTGAAGCCAGATAGACTTGGGTTTAAATCCTGCCTCTGCCACATACCAGCAGTGTGAACTGGGCATTAACATCTCTGTGATTTAGTTTTCTTATTGGCAGTAGAGGAAAAACAGTAACTACACCGAGAGTTTAGTCAAGATGAAATGGGTTGATATGCAGATATATAAAGTGCCAGCATGGCTTTTCCTTTCCCTTTCCCTGCTTTCCTTGAAAACGCCATGGCATAAAGGACTCCATTTTTCCTACGGTGCCTAAGCCACCCCATGGACCTGGTCTTCTGCACCGCCCCTGTGGCGGGAGGAGTCAGATACTGATAGGAATATTCCAAGGCCTGCAGTATGTGGGCCAAACCTCTAAAGTTAAATTAACCTAATTGGTTAGTCAGCAAGTTTAACAGTGGTTGCATCTAATGACTTCTGGGATAGCAGAAGTTCTTCAGCCAAGACAAAGACCTCTAGGAGAAGTGTGTTGCAGTACCTTAGATACACGCCCTGCTCCACTACTGCCACTTCCAGGCTCCCACACCCTTCTGGGATCCGGCCAGGTGGGAACCCCTGTGTCTGTCTCTCCTTTTCACCCTCCCCAGTTATTCCCAATTTTGACCAGAGACTATGACCCGTGCCTAAAGACAGTAAAGGCTTCTGGGGAGATGTTTGACATACCGCCTTAAAACTATTAAAAATTTAAAACCCATTTAATTGTACCACTTTCCTTTAACCTTAAGTAAATAAGCATTTTGGGGTGGGCTACTATTAAGTCTCAAAAAGTCTGAGGCATTCCTTAAAACACAAATTTACACAAGCTTTCTTTTACATACATCACAGGATTGTACTGAGGATTCGTTGACCTAATAGAAAAAGAACCAGCATAGGGAAATACTCAGTTCTAGCTTTTGTTACTATTCATGACCAAATCTATCGCTCCCAGGTGGTATGGCACAGTGCTGTGGTTTACAGGAGACGTTCTCCTTTCCCGTGATTCAGGGTGCCATCACTGCCAGAATGGCCAGTTCTCGTGAGTCGGTGCTGGCCTGCGTTTTGATAGCAGTCAAGTTCTGTGATAGAGTCTGCAGTTGTTCTCATTCAGTTTTGACTAATTTACTTTCATTGTTACTCAGTACAATTTCTGTTTGGTCTGTAGAACATATTTTATGATTGTATTCATTTTTTATTTCCTATTTTTCCCTGAGTTCACCCCATGCAACATAACATATACAAGTTTTATTTATTTTTAGTGTTTATTATTTTGGTATTCTAAGTTAAATGACTATGTTTTATTCCCTCAAAAAGTGTCATAAAAGGAAATTCCAGCATTATTTTGTAAGGATTAGCAGCAGGGAACTGCGGACAATTATTCCTTGGAGTTCTGACACAAATCTTCCCACTAAACAGACTCAAAAAAGTACAGATCTGAAAACACATGGATTCTGCACATGAACCTTTTCTAGAAAGATTAATTTTTTGGTTTTTCAGGTATCATTTTCCCCCTATGTACTGTTCAGCTTAAATTTTTTTATTTTACACATTCTTTCCTCAGCTGGCATGAAGGAGTGAAGGTGCGTGTAAAGTATTATGATCTGGGACTGTCCCGTTTTGAAGGGAATGGTTTGTATACACCATGTCCTGTCTTCTCATTTTTTTTGCAACTTTCAAAGTCTTTTGGCATAGACAGGAATGTGGTGTCATTTTGGCCATTGGTTAATTCTCTACCAACAAATCAAGCAGAAAGAAGTTCATCTGCACAACTATTTAATTTTGGAGCACTGAGGTACACTTTGGGGCGGGCCACATTTCACAGCTGTTCAAAAGTTGGCATGTAAGAACTACCATACCCCTTCCCTTTTATTCCTTCCTATGGTAATATTGCTGTGTTATCTCTAAATCCTTCATATATGCAAAATGCTGTCTTAGTTTTAATGAGTAAGTGGAAAATGGTTGAAATACTATTACTTTCTATATTCAACAATGTAGACATTTATAAAATTTAGGTATGGATAAATTCATAGTTGAAAAGATACAGCCTGCTAAAGCCTCTACATTTCAGTCTGCTAATTTTATTTTTACAATTGACATAATTGTATCATGTGGCCTAAATAAACGGAGATTTTATTTCAAGTGTTAACTATTTCATTCTCTGCAACTGCTAATGAACATAAACTTTTCTTCCCATACATTTCATTGACCTTGATATTTCTTTCTTATCTTAATTTCAATTGGCTCAGAGGTATCCTATTAATTAATTGATTTTTCCACAGGCTATCTGAATACTTGGCCCTGTCCACTTCTCAGTTAGAATTCTAATTGTCATTTGATGACATATCAACAATGATGAAAAATTGTAATACGTCAAAATCCAAAGAAAGATATTTTAGAAAATAACACATAATAATTCAATGTGCCAGGTAGCTCTCGGGAGCTAGATGAAAAGCTATGTGTGTGACGAGACTGTGTACATGACGTGTGCTGGCCAAAGAAGAAGTCTTTCAAGGCTCGTGCAGTGACTACTGACAGAGCCCATGAGGAATGGCAGACTTTCCTCGTTCTCACCCCAGCTTCCTTGCTTCTGCCAGTCTTGTCAGGGACTGAATTTTTCAGGGAAGTCTGTGCACCTCCCTCACATACACATAGACATGCATACATAATGCACATTAGTTCTGATTCTTTAGTACAATAATATATTTCAATAAATTACTTGGGGGGAAAAGCACAAATTACAAAAGCAATGTATGATCCATCTAATAATGTTAGTAAATTAAAGACAAACCAAAAGAGAAAATAAAAATCCTCTGTAATTCTACTATCTAGAGTTTTCCAATAAAAACACTGCCATACCCCAGTCTTTTTCCTATGATTGCACAAAATTTTATATATATAAAAAAATTTCTTATAAAATATATATGTATATGATTGGCAAAATTGGGATCACACAGTCAATACAATTTGGTAACTTACTTTTTAAAATGTTAATACTGAATCACAAACATTAATGCTTGCATATTTTTCCATTACATGAAATCACCATGTTTTTATTTTTTGTTGGATATGTAGGTGATCCCAAATATTTAGTGATACACTATTATCATAATGTAGTAATGATCATCCTTTGACATAAATACCCCACCCACATCTTTGTTAGTGGCTAAGCCAGGCCCTAGAGCAACCTCTCTTCCAGGCTGGGCAGAGGGTGGAAGGAGGGAGAGAGAGTGAGCGTAAAGGCCAGGGCACTGTCAGGTGTTCTGGAGAGAAGCCAGGGTCCTGGTTTCTCTCAGCAGAGGACTCAATGTCTTTTCATAGCTGGTGGCACTGCCATTTGCAGAGGAGACAGGAGAGTCAGAAAAGCGCACGCCAGGTAACTCAGGCATTTTAAATTTGCTCGTCTTTACCAGGCCCAGCTCTTTCATGCGATTTATACTGACCGTCTTCATTCCATCTATGCAGGGCTGCATCTTGACTGAGCTCTGAGATCCTCAGAAACACACCTAGTCATTACTAGGAAATGCATGCATTTAATACTTGTGAGGCAAGAGAAATATTTATTCATTCATTCTTGAGCCACCCACCTGTCCCCAAGCCCTGAACCCAGTGAATAGACTGTAAGTTGCACGTGTATACTTGTTCTGCCATTGTATCCTCAGTGCTGAGCACATTGCCTGGCACATAGCAGATAATCGACAAATATTTGATGAGTAAAGAAAAAATATTAGTTATATTATCTCAATTCGTAATATATTATTTGTCCTGAAACTGCTTATGTGGTATTATCCAAAGCTGGGTTCTAACCTGTTCTAACATGTAGCTCGGACCATTTATGGAACTCATTCCATGAAATGGTCTCTTACATTATGGGTGGTCAGAAAATGGGAACATGAGACCAATCTACATTAAATCTCAATGGCAGTACACAGGGGAACTTACTTCCTCAAAGCCCTTAGAAAGTTCCATTGAATTTTTGGTATGTTTTAGGCAAGCTAAGCCTGTGACAGATGCAGGAAAGGGAAAATGAAATAGAAGACACTGGCATCATTGGGGTTATCAAGAAGAAAATTCTAAAAGTAACATTTCAGAACAATATCATATGTCATGTGCAAATTAATATCAGATGCTCTAAAATTATTTTTAAAAAACCCTTATCAATAGGTTATCTATAATATAGCTTAACTATATTTTATTCCCACAAATACATTTTTGGGTTTTTATTGAAATATACAAATGTATGTTGGCTTTGATCTTATTATTTTCAGAAGTGAAAAAGAAAACTTAGGGTATAGTGTCAGTGTGTGTCCTCTCGGGTCTTTCACTTGTACACATTTGACTTACCATGTAAGTTATCGTTTTTGTAGTTTTTATGTCAATTTCAATTCAAGGATTCAGATGCGTGCATCAATGTTTCTGCTATTGTTCATTTCTTTTTGTCAGTATTTTGCAAAATAACATCACAATGTGGAAGGTGAAATGAATACCACGTGGCATAGCTAAAAAAAACCCTGTAGAACTAAGACAATGTCTATCAACTGATTTCCCTTGTTGTTTGTTTTGCAGCTGACAATGGCCAACATTGGAATAAATGGAAATCATTCTACTGAGACCTGTGAAACAACACTGTTTGCTCTCCGAATGGCAACGTGGAATCAAATCTTAGACCCCTGGGTGTATATTCTTCTGCGGAAGGCTGTCCTTAGGAATCTCTACAAGGTTGCCAGACGCTTTTGTGGAGTGCATGTCATCAGCTTACATGTTTGGGAGCTTAGCTCCATTAAAAATTCCTTAAAGGTTTCTGCAATTTCTGAGTCACCAGTTGCAGAGAAAATAAATCAGCAATCACCTAGTTTAATAGGATCATAATTCCATGTAAGTTTAGGACAAAATTAAGAAAAGTGTGGCAATGTTTTAGTTAATTGGATAAGTATATAAAGCCTAACTGTCAAATTTAGGTGTCAGCAAATAGTTTGGGGAGCACTTTTGTCAGACTCAGCTTTTGAAATTTACAAAATTAACTGTATAATTGCACGTTTTCACTTTGTTTTGTTAACTGCAGATAAACATGATAAAATAATGCCATGGAAGTCAAATTGAAAACAATTTTGGGCTTATCTGTGTTATTTATGCTTTTGGAATGAGTGACTCTGTTGAGTCCTAAAGCATTTACTTGGCCTATTTGCCAAAGAATGTCTCAAAACTACCTGCATTGTGAAATGGCTATTTGAGGGCTACTGCTCGGTAGCTGAACCTTATAGACTAGGCTCACTGAAATGGAGCAGCCTCATATTTTGATCTGGCCTGGTTACCCTTCATTATGTAACCTCAGTTAATATATGTACGGTTATGTCACATGGGATTCACTGTGGTTTATTATAACGAACTCCATGTACAGTAGGTGTGGCTGTCAGGTTGCCTGGTCTTGCAACACTATTTAGAAGGAGCCTGTCCTTGTCATATTTGACAAATATGACTGCTTACATTGATTGGTATGAAGGTCAATTGTTGTTTGAAGGTTTTCTTGGTAAGTCATAGATTTGCATAGCTTTCAAATAATCCCCTTTCCCTTTGAAAATTCAAGTGCACGGAAATAATTTTTAGAGAAACAAAGGCTCTATCTTAGCTCATGTAGAGGTGATTTGCATCACAGCAGTTCCTAAGAAGCTCTGCCATGGGTAATGCAGACAGAACTTCAATACAGCGGTAGGTGCCAAGAGCACTGAAAAAGGCACTTTAATTTGAGTAATCATATTTGTGTCAGAGAAAAGAGGAAACACAATCTATATATAAATATACGAAGACTACCTGCAGGTAGTGTGTTTCTATCTGCAGGTGGCACGTTTCTGCTTTCCACTCACAAACACACACACACAACAGGTCATCAAAAGTTTCTGTTGAAAGTGGCTTCATTAAATCTGTCAGAGGGCATCCCGTGCTGCCTGTGGTAAGGGAAGGATGGGAAGTAGCTAGGTGTTTGGAGATTGTTAATAGTGGTTAACCAAGAGCTCAAGGGGTAATAATCTTTCCCCAAATTTCTTGTTAATACTTTAGACTTTTCCTTTGCTTGTTTGTATAATTCAACCCATGGAGTTTTAGTAATCTTTCCAAATGTCCTGCGTCCATCAGAACATAGGGTAGGTCATTCTGCTTTATAACAGTGAAATGCATTTATATCGCCTTCATTAACTGGTGCTCATTTCAGAGTTAATCTTTCCTGTGAGACTGATTTCAGATTCTCTGTGAAATTTGGGCAGTTCAACTAGACTTAAGTCGTACTCACGGATTTTTGTTTTTGCCAGTAATGTACATTAGAAGTTGTTGTCTACTTTCATGAAGTTTGGAAAATTCTCATGAATAAGTTAAAAAAGATTAAGTGAATAGCCTCAGTGAAAATTTAATGGCAATCATTTTATTCAGTGAATTAAAAGAAGGGAAACTTGCATATACATACTGGTATGTGATATTCTTAATTTAAGAGCAGTAAATGAGTAATCATAAATTTAGATTATTCTGTTTATAGAGCACATAGTAGATGTTTGATAAATAGTTGCCAAAATGAATCACAAGAATTTCTTAATATGAAATGAGCATGGAAGTGCAACGATTTTGTACATTTTAAATTTAAATGGACAATTACATATGGTAATTGTGAGATATATGCATATATATTTGTATATGTGTATATATGCATATATACTTGCATATGCATATATATACACATGCATTTGTATATGTATATGTGTGTGCATGTGTGTGTATATATAGTGTATATGCTTTAAAAAGGCCATTGCAATTTACGATTGCTGTTATATTGCCTAAGTGGTCTCTTGTGTTTTAAGAGGACTTAAAGCCTGGTTCATAGGTGATATCTATTTGTCACAGCTGCTTAAAAATATTGGTGTCCTGTGAACTGAGGCACAGAGAGCCAAACCTCTATTGGTTTTCCTTATGCTGGCTGGGTAAGACACTGCAGTGAACACTTTCTTGTATCGTGACCCTGGTGAGGGACAGGGGAGAAACTGTCATTCAGAGGTACAGTCCTCTTCTCCTTGAGGCTTTTCTAACTGATTGGCAGAATTACAGCTCTGTTGCTGTGATGTCACCCTGGCCATGTGCATCTGTGTGGAGGAGATATGCGGACATGACCAAGTGTGGCAATGCATGAGCATGCAAAGTTTTGGGTAGTGACGGGGACTCATTCTTGCACATGTCCTGGAAGAATTACCTATGTTATCTGAGCACAGGGTTAGGACAACTATATTTGGTTTACGATGATGTTAAACCTGAGAAGTAGACACCAAAAATTGAAAAAAATGTTTAGTAGAAGAATATACGTTTACATCGTTTTAGGCTTTCACCCAAGGAAAATGAAACAAAGGGAATACAACCGTATGCCTATCTGATTTCAGAATTTTACTCCTGTTATTAATCATATTTCAGTGTTGTTACGCAATTTATTACATAAAAAATAATAGAGTGGAACATTCACCAATAACTTTTATATAGATTTTTTAAGTAGAAGTATATATGTTCAACTATTGGAAATAAATAGTACAAATAGTGTTCAACAAGTTCCCTGATTTTGCAGTTTCAAGCTCTATTTTAAAATTCACAATTAGACCAGAGTAACTGAATTTCCCTTGTCATTGGGTAAAGTAGTAAGCAACTTCTCATATTATTTGTCATCTTATTTCTGGGTAATTATATTATTATGGGCAAATGACTTGGAAATGCCAGGCTTTTCCTGATGTTAATGAATTTTTTAAAAAATAGGATAAAAAAAAGAAATCTAACAGCAAATGGGTTTTCTAATTATGAACGCAAAGCAGATAATGATGACTCCTAATTAGCTGTGGATGTGATACCAAACATCAGACTTTTTACTGATGGGTTTAATTAGGTGATAGAAATATGCTCTACTTGATTCTACTTATCTCTGTTGCTGAAGTGGAAGATACCCAGAAGTTCTCACACACACACACACACACACACACACACACACGTGCGCGCCCGCGCGCGTGCAAAGCCTGTCCTATGTACCAAATAGTCTTGTTTGCTCATTTTCAGACTTAAAAACAAAAACCTGCTTTAGTTGTGTGCCTAATCTTAGAACCCAAGTAAGAGTACTTGTTAGATTCATAGAGTGAACTTTTTGTGACACTTGCTGCTAGGTTCACCCGTGTTGCCATTATTGCCCCAAATCAATAAACTGTGGTCGGAAGATACAGGACGGAAACATACATTTTCTTAATTCTTCATCTGGGTGTCAGAATATTTTACCACCTAGTAGATAGCGTTGGACTTTAACTTGGTACTGACATAACTTGTTACTGATATGTCAACTAACAGTAGATCTGTGTCCTGTGTGAATAAGTGTATTTTGTGTTCTTCATACTTGTTGGATTGTATAAGAGGGTAAATAATGATATATTTTGTTGCTTGCATTGGTATTCAATTCGTAATTTTTGTGATTTGACTAGTTTAAAACTTTAAACAAATGATTTTATAATAAACTTGGACTAGTGTTTATCAAGAGTGGTTATTTTTTAAGAAAGTCATACAAAAATTGGAACTCTTGCCCTGGCTGGTGTAGCTCAGTGGATTGAGTGCCAGCCTGCAAACCAAAGGGTCATTGGTTCAGTTCCCATTCAGGGCACATGCCTGGGTTGCAGGCCAGGTCCTCAGTGAGGGATACATGAGAGGCAACCACACATTCATGTTTCTTTCCCTCTCTTCCTTTCTCTCTAAAAATAAATAAATGAAATATTTTATAAAAAGTTGGAACTCTTGAACTTAAACTCCCATTTTTATCAGGTATGAAAGTGATTTTCAACCTTTTTCAACTCATGGCACACGTGAGCTAATTACTAAAATTCTGTGACACGTCAGAAAATATATTTTTTGCTGATCTGACTTTCAGATCAGCAAAATAGGTATAATTTTGATTCGTTCTCACCAAATGGTCACTGTTGTGTTGGCTGTTGTCATATTTTAATTTGACAACCTAAGGGAGTGCCCCTTGACTAAACAGGCAGTGCGTGTTTTAAACGTTCTGATGGCACACCAATACGCTGTTGCACACCAGTACTCCGTGGCACACCAGTACTCCGTGGCACACCAGTACTCCGTGGCACACCAGTTGAAAATCACTGCGCTAGGAGATGGAACAAATTCAACTTGTTTTCCATCATTACCTTTTGCTATCATTTTCTACCTATTCTGCTATGATACCTGCTTTCATTCTTTTTCCTTCCACACCTTACCCAGGTAGGTTATAATTATGATGGGAATCTGATCATTTCTACAACACAATGACCTAGATGAGTTAGTCAGGATAGCTGAGGTATATTTGTGATAACAGCCCCCAAATCTCTGTGCCATAAACACACAAAGGTTTGAATCTCACCTATGGCTTCTGTCCACACAGAGGGGAAACTCTGCTCAATGTCATCACTCAGAGAGCATAGGTGACAAAGCAGCTGCCACCTTACATGTTGCCATTTGCCATGCCGTAGGGCAGAAACAGCATGGTGGGTCATGCACTGGATGGCAGAGCTTGGACCTGGAGGTAATACATACTACCTTTGCTCACACCTCTCTGGCCCAAGCAAGTGGTACGGCCCCACCAACTTCAAGGGGGACAGGTAAGTGCAATACTCTGACATGCCCAGGAGAAGAATGGCAAATAGTTGGTGGACAGCACTAATGATTTCCACATGAAGTAAAAAGCTCTCTCATTCTTGCCTTCCTAATACAATTCAAACTGGAAACATGCTTGTTTGTCTTTTAAAAAATTTTTATTATTTGGGGATATTATGGGATGAAAACCTTTAGGACTCATTCCTAAATATCTTACAATTTATAAAGAAAAGGCAGAATAAATGGCACATACGCTGTTTGCAATTAGCAGAAATTTTAGATGATGAAGAACTACCACAAAATAAAGAGTGAAAAACTTGGTTCTTAAAAATGCCAGAAGTGAGACATTTCTGTATAATGCTCATGCATTGCAAAGTGGCAACATTGTCTGAAATTGTTTCTTTTCTAATAAATAAAGATGTTTTAAACATGTTTTTGTCTTTGCACTTTCAGTTTTTTTGTAATTGAAATACCCCATGCCATTGAATTTAATTACTGTCAGAAAACCTGAAGTAATATAATAGCACTGGAATAAGACGAAACTACATTTTTTTCTCCTTTCCTCCAAGTGAGAACAGTTCTTTTGTTTTGAACCCAATCATGACTGTAGAGGATGTAAATCAGAATCTTGTTTAAAATTAAATTTTAGTAACCTGTAGATGTAAGTTTATATATCAAGTGTTCTGCTTAAAGCTTCTATAGGGAGCTGTCTTTCTGCCATGCAAAAATATCAACTGCAAATAATATGGTAAAGGTATGACATGCAATTATGAGAAATACTTTGAAGGTTTTTACCTTATCAAAACATCTCATACTTGCTAATTTTTTAGTTAATAATCTAGATAGTTTATGAAAGAATAATGAAAAGACAATTTTACATACACCTTATTCTCACTAAAATGAAGGTAGATTTATTGAAATCTAAAGGAAATATCGTTTGGATTTGGAGTGCATTTTACATTTCTACTTATAAAAGGATATTTATTCAGTCCTATGTTTCATATTTAATTTCACTTGAATTAATTTCAGCATTTTGTAAAATACAAATTAAGAAAATACCCCAAATACTACTCAAATAAATTCAAATATTTTAAAAATG
>PVJI01012374.1:0-51915 GCA_004026765.1 Micronycteris hirsuta | reverse complement strand
GATGGTGATTAGTTATATAGCAGGGCTAGGCAGCTAACGATCTTATTTCATGACAATAAAATCATGTTTAGATTTCTGTTTACTACAGAAAATGAAAATAGGACATTCATCCAACTTATAATCAAAATGATATCAAAATATAAAGTTAAAAAAAGAGTGAAGTAAACATCTAGCCCTACTTTGTTCCTGCTGCAGACCTTAGCAAATCCCAAACCTCTCTGGAGAGCCCACTGGATTGTTAACCTATTAATGGTGAGAGACATTCCATAGGGTTAGAAAACAGCTTCCTAGTTAAAGGTTCTGGGACTGAGTTGGAATGTTGAGGGGAAAAATTAAGAGACCCCTGGTGCGGATCCAAAGAATTGCTGTTGCCTTGAATTATCTTTCTGAAACAGAAAGAGCACACAGATGTGATAATGGCAACCTGCCTGAATGGAGTCTGAAGCTTGAATCATAATCGTCAGTTAGGATATAATTATGTACTGCTTCCTCCAAAAGAGGGCGGATCAAATCAGAATTCCAGCTGTGTTTCTTCCCAACAACTTCTTCTGTGCTTCTTGCTTATATGTCTTGCTTAGATATATAAGCAAACTTTTGCTTATATATCTAAGCCAAGTATCTACCTGTAATATTTTGGTGAATTCTGCCACCACCTGCAATTACATGGTAACTTGGCCCTCAGTGGCCAGGTTTCTTCCTCTCTCAACCTTTTCTTACTCCTCCTGCAGCCCATAGACATATACATAGAACATGAAAATCACGTTACTGTGATCACTCTCACCATGGAAGGAAATTGTATGGAGGGTGATACTGATGACTCTGAGCCATGAGGAAGATTATTTAGGGACAAACTCTGCTTAGCATATCATATCTTCTAAATGTAGGACTTTTACATAGAGCAGTGAGTGAAGGCTTCACACAGCTTTAAAAATTTATAAACTTCTTTAGGAACATGATAAAAGCACTAGATCCATCCCTAAATTTGGCCCAGAAGAAAAGACCTTTTTTTTTTTTTTTGCATTAAATATTGGGGACTTCATAGATTTGCTGAAATAAAGTTAAATATGCCAGCTTAAAGAGAATCCAAGATTTAAGGATTGGCAAGAGAGATTAGTTCATGAGCAATTGCAATGACTATAATAGAGAAAAGCTTCTAAATGACTTTTCTTGCATTGTTATATATTATGTATATTGTATTTGAACTCATAGATAGAACTCTTACAGAGAGCGAAGAGATAACAACTTAATGTTTTTTTCTGGTGATCTGTCTGGGTAAATGTGTAGAATTTGGAAGAATGTATAATTAAGAGTCTACTTTGACTTTCTCAAGTCAGCCTTTGACCACGTTAGATGGTAATCAATTCATATCCAGGTAATGATCAAAGAGTGATTAATGAACTTTAGATAAAGAAGCAGTGGATCGATGTGAGGGAGAGAAGCCAGCAATTGCTTGTTCTTGCCCTTTTTTTCTCTGTTGTTGGTTCCTCATAACCATGAATACTAGCTCATATTGCAGGCAGAGGGTCAGTGTTCATTACGCTTTCATTTCCGTATTGTAATATCATACCTCTGAGTGAGTCTTACATGAAGGATGGTAGTTTAGAATTTTTATGGTGGGATGCTTAGAACCTGACCAATAATAGCCATGGACGGTGTGGGTCAGTGGATTGAGTCCCAGCCTGAGAGCATAAGGGTCACTTATTGGCGCACATTCCCAGTCAGGGCACATGCCTGGGTTGCAGGCCATGTCCCCAGCAGGTGGCGCTCAAGAGGCAACCACACGTTGATGTTTCTTTTCTTCTCTTTCTCCCTTCCTTCCCCCCTCTACAAATAGTAAATAAACAAAATCTTAAAAAAAAAAAAAAAAAAAAAGGACCAGACTGATAACAAACTGGCAGGAATGTCTATGCTTAATTTGATAATCCCCTTCATATGTGGCCCCCACTGTGATATCAGTGCACTCCTCTCTCTGTTTCAACTCTTGTCTTTTCTTTTTGCTACTCTTAGAAAATTTTCTTATCAACTATCTCACCTCACAACATTTGAAAGACAAATAGATTTTCTAATGTTTTGAGAGTGGGAAAGACCCTGTCTCCTTCCTGTGTTGCTAATGTACACTGCCTACAAGGAACTCCATAATTATTTGCTAAATAGTGTGGAATTTTACGTGAAAAAATTGGAAATCAGAGAGAGCATGTGCATTCCTTAAGGTAATTTACCTAGTTACAAATAGATGAAGAATTATAAATTTTTCTGTTGACTTAAAAATAATCTTTTTCATTAGAGGTGACTGTCAAAGTTATTTTACATGACGACCAGAAACCTACAGTATATTTAGGATCCAAGAAAGGCTTTTCATAGGAAATTTCAAGGTGTCTGATTTTGCTGAGATTCCATTAGCAGTCTGAACCATTATAACAGAAGCAAGCACCAGTTTAAAAAAAAATTCTTAGTCATACTAATGGGCACACCTTTGACTGAGTTCAGATGCTGGTCTACTAAGAATACCCCCTTCTCCATCTTAGTTGTCATAAACATCCAGATATTTATTGAACAGTCCAACTAGATCTGGTATTATCTTGATTTGGGGGAATATCAGCTCTTTCTCTTTTCTTCTTTATTTGGTTATTTTGTCATTTGGTATGCTGAAATAAAATCACTCTATAGCTCCTTCATGGCCACATTTTTCTTATCAGTTTTATACACTGTACACACCATACAGAAATTGTTCGTGAATGAGCCCGGAGAGTACACCATTATACTCTGTGTAGCGTGAGATGAGAGTGCACGGAAAACATGCAGAAATTAATGTTATTACTTTTACTATTCCTATTAAAGTTATTCCATTTACTATTATTTTATTATTGTTTTTACTGGAGAAGAAATGCAGGAACTTTATTTGTTTTCTATTCTGTAAACATTTCTTATATATAAATAAAGTAACATTATTTCCTCACAGCATAAAATGTTTTATTACCTCTTGTCATTAATTAATTATTAACTAATTAATTAATAATGCTGTGTGTTGTACATATGGCAAGTCACATTATACAATTTTTTTTCCTTGTGTTTCTCTTTTTGTTTTCCTTTTTAAATATCTTATTGATATAAACATTAAGGGAATTTGCTGCTAATGAAACATATAATGGAAACAGATGACTCCACTTATCTTTTTTGTTCCGCTCTCAGCAGAAATAGCACTTCTTATTATGAGAACAATATGTAACTGTGTTTATTGAAAGGGCCCTAGTGAATGGCTGTTAGGAAGCTAAGCAATGGTAGCCACTCTCTGAGCTGTCACTTCATCAGAGAATAATTTGGTTATCGAATGGAGCAGATGTTCCATCTACATGTGTGTACTTGAAACATACTGAAAGCACAAAGTCAGCCTAAGAGCACTTGTTGTTGAATGGAAGATGCAAGGAAAGATAAAAAGGAAGAATCACAGTGTAGCAGGTTCTAGAAACCATTTGGTTGAACACATTTAAAGTAACCAAATGGTAATAAAAAAAATATCTTGCACAATATCCAGCCCTGGGAAAAATAAGACTTCCAAATGTGCTATGTAGTTTCAACTGTGATAACAAAAAATCATTATGAAACTATTACAGTCCTCAGAATAAAAGAAAATAAAAGAAACTAAAGTAAAATTCACTGTGGTTTCAATTTCCCATTGCTTGATGGCATGATTTGCCTTGTCTACAAATAAAACATTTCTAGACAAAATTTTAGGTGAAATTTTGTTATCCTTACCTCATAAGTCTATTTTGCTTTAAAGTATAGATAATAAACTAATTTTAAACTGAAGCTACCATGCAATCTCTTACTATTCTTGGGGGGAAATGCATTTCCTGTTGTTTGGTATGTGACTTAACCTGAAAAAAAGAAAAAACCAACACTTTGGTGTAGGTCTGGGCTTCTCTAGCGTCAGCACTGTGACATTCAGGTCGGACAGTTCTTTGCTGCGGGGGCGGTCCTGTGTAGAGTATTTAGCAGCCCTTCAGTTTCTACTCAGTAGATCTTGGTAGCATCTCCTCCACCAAGTTGTGACACTTAAAATGCCTCCAGATATTGCCAAATGTCCTCTGGGGCCAAAATTGCCCCCAGTCGAGAACCACAGCTCTAGACTCTGGTCACCTGATATTCTTTCCCAGGATGGTGTGATCCGAAATCCTACTAGCACTCCAAGAATGTTATCGAGTGATGAAGGATGAACTTCGATTAATACAATTGCTCCAATCCTTGAAAGATTTAGAAAAAAGTAGTTTTGACAGATATATTAAAAATGACTTCATTGGTAAGCAAAAAGGGGAAAAATTACTCCAAACGAATGACTTAATCTTCAGTAACGTTGTTGCTTGACATGAATAAATAGCTATAATCATAAAATTAGCATGCTGCCCTCAGTGCCTGGCAGCGTCTTTCATTCATTGGATAATCACTTACCACTTGGTATGTTTCACCTGGTGCCTCTAACTGGTCACAAATTATAAAAGGCTTTCATGACTATTATACATGCACCTTGTTACATTTTACTTTATCACACAAAGAGGGACTGGCATGAATTCCAAGACTTAAGAATGATTTTCCTTTTTCACACAGTGAATATACAAACACCTCCTGTTGGTACAAATAAGCCTAGAGGGGGTGAACTATAATTTGGCATCATGTTAGGTGCTACATTTTTTAGGACAGGGTAAATCTTAAATTTAAGAGACATGAAATTTGGAAGGGATTCTTTCTCAATGAGAAAGTGGCACAGATGTTTGCCTTGTGGCAGGTACCTCTCCACCTTCATTTCCTTGAGGTTTATTGGCCCTAGACATGCAGCATAAGGACTTTTCTGAAGGCTCATCTCCACTCCAGCATTCCCTGCACGGACAGCTGCGGCCCCACTGTGAGGGCACAGCTGCCCACTTCTGCCAAACCCTGCATTCTGTCTTTCCCCTGCGCTGTTGATCCCCAGAGTACTAGTGCCCAGGAAACATCTGGCATGCGTGTCCCCACGTCAGAGTCTGCTTGCTGGGGAGCCCAACCCGCACCGGTGGTGCCAGGAGTGGCCTGAGAAAGCAGATGCTTTGATGAGAGCGGAGTGCTGTAACTCTTAGTGGGGGTATTTGTGGACAACACATTGCTTTTGGCACAAAGTAGCAGTGGAGTTGTTAAAACTTTCACAAGTGGCAACTTGGGATGATATGTCAGTGGAAAAAGGTAGTAGAAGCAGCATTAGAAATGGGGAAGAAAGAGCAAATATAAGGACCATGACATTGGATGAAATTTTTTACAGATGATGGATGCTCTGGAGAGAGACAATGAAAAGCTGAGGACAGCTAATTGTTAATTAAAGGTCGACTGTGGAAGACGGGAGGCCTCCATGGCAGCATGAATGTAGCCCACCCCACTATTCTTATAACATTGTTTCTGTACACGATGATCAGTAAATTCACATGGAGCTATGGAGAAAAAGCCTGTTTGCTTGAAGGATTCTGGGAGCTAACCTCAAAGGAAGCAGACACCAGCCTTTAGGCATTTCAGCTCCGGGAGATTTGCTCACTTTCAACAGTAACATCAGGATGACAAAAACCAGACCATGGCTTGACTGTCTCCAGGATGGTTTTTGAAGCAGACTTGCCCACAAACCCCTCCTCCCTTTGGTTTTCTTTGTTCTGCTTGCCCCTGCACACCCCACCCATAACCTTATAAAAAACCCGCCTACACTGAGGTGTTAAGTCTTTGTGACATTAGTCCACCCTTTCCTCAGGCTGCTGGCTCTTGAATAAACCAACTCTCCTTGCACCAGCACTTGCCTCTCAATTACTGCCTTGTTGGGCAGCAGGTGGACAAACCTAGGTTCAGTGTAATAAAAAGAGTAGGCAGAGGACAGAGGAGGCTGGAGACTAGACATAAGATTTAATAAAAGTATATCATAGCTATACATAAAGTTAAATTTTAAAACTAATCAGGCTCTTGGTTAGGAAAGAATAGGGTCTTGAAACTTTGCATGAGGATGTCCGAGTGATGAACATGAAAAATCTGAAATTTCCTGCTTCTTCTGAACCTTGGAGCCTAGAGATGCAGCCCACTTCTCTCTGTTAATGGCAATTGCTTCCTACACCTTCTTTGTAAACAAGGTAGAAGGCAATGCCCAAGTGAGTATTTTGTGGGGGTCCAAGTCTATCCGTCAGCGAAATGCCTGGGGTATTGCCTGGCCCCAGGAAGCTTCCCACAGGCCTCTCCCCTTTCCATACAAAGACAGGACTAAACCAAGCTTTGTGGATACTTACTATGATTGTACAATACCCTTCAGCAATAACCCTTAGAAAATCTTTAATGAAGAATAAAACAGTTTTAAAAAGAGATTTATTACTTATAGACCCTGGAGCATACGAGGCAAATGGGATGGGGGGCACAGCGCAACTGCAAGTGGGCCTGGGTTCTGTTTCTATTGGGGTCCAGAGTAGAGGCCAAGGATTTCTCCAGCTTACTTTATTAGTGAATTGAAAACATGAATGGAAATTTAAAGCATAGGAAGATAAAAAGCGAACAAACAAGTAACTTAAATAGTAATAGTAACAGCCTTGGTGGGGGGGAAAGACGACCTGGTTGTGCGGTTGGCAATGTGTTTGCTCAAGACAGACTCACCTGAAGTGGTGGGCTTCTTTGAAATCACTGCCCCTTTGAAGGGGAGGCCTAAGAATCAAAGTTTAAGTCAGGCGCTTGTGTTAGAAAAGAAAAACCAACTGTCAGTGCTTACAGGAAAAGACAATTTTGGGCCATTCTCTCTGCATCTTTCCCATCCCTTCTCCTGGCCACTGGGCCACTAGGCTCATAAACTGAGACAGGATGACACCTGATTGGCAAAGTGCTGGGAGACAGGACCACACTCCAAAGGAGCAGCAGGACCTGTTCATCATGTATTGGCCGGAAGTGGAGAGTACATTTGGGACTAGAGTCTGGAGTAAGTGGTACATAAAGTTGGATCAGGGTAAGTGGTACGTAAAGTTGTATAAGGAGAAGTTTATTAATATAGGAAGCTTTTTTCTGGGTTACGGGTGAGAGATGGTGCTAACCTGCTTCTAGCACAGATCTTAGCAGCTTGGAGAAAGTGTTAGTACGTGCCAAGTAAAGTCAAAATGAGACACGAGGCATAGAAGACAATAGAAAGAGAGGCCAAAAATCTTAAGTCCACACGATGGATATGTCCTAAGAGGTCGGAGAAGGTTTCTTGGGAGAAGACCTGAAAGGCATCCTGCTTGCCACAGCAGAATGAATGGGATGATGAGCGGAATCGGCATTATTGAAGAGCTCGGTTGTAGCCACTACCTGTCAGCCAGGGCAGGTGGCAACAGAAGCGATCACTGAAGCAGGTTCACTGAGAGCAAAGGCAATGATAGGATCCTGAAATAAAAGAAGCAGGCAGAAGCCAGGCAGGTACAATGAGTGGCGAGGTCTTCATGGTAGCCGGGGAAGCTAGACCCACAGACAGCTCTGGAGGTGACATAGTGCGTGTCCCTAGGGATCAGATATGTTGTTAGCCAATGAGAGTATTTCAATCTATTTAACTAGAAAACATCAGTGATGGGTGATCAGGAGGTTGAATGCAGACATCTTAATTAAAAAAATATCATGATACATTGACTTTTTTTTTTAAGATTTTATTTATTTATTTTTAGAGAGAGGAGAAGGGAGGGAGAAAGAGCAATGTATGGTTGCCTCTCACATGGCCCTCACTGGGGACCTGGCCTGCAACCCAGGCATGTGCCCCGACTGGGAATCGAACCGGGACCCTCTGGTTCCCAGCCCGCGCTCAATCCACTGAGCCACACCAGCCGGGCACATTGACTAACTTTTTTTATATCCATTTTTGAAATCCATTTTTATAACAGAAACTTTCTAAATGCCTCCCAGATACCTGGTAGGAAGGACCCACGATGCTACAAGTATACAAAGGAATGACTTCTCTCATCTTACCCAAAGCCTAGAAGGCGTCTAGCCACTCACGAACTTTCTGTCAGAATGTTCAAAGCATAAATTGGTCAGAAACGCCCCCCTCCTTATATCTACATATTATTTTCAGATGACTTAGAAAGAAGAAAGAAGTGTCTTGTCTGTCTGTCTCCCTGGGTTGGAGAGAGAGTCGGAGAGAAGTGAGTATTCAGGAGATCTTTGGCGGTGTATGGAGCTTGGAGACAATTGTATCTAGCATCTCGTGGATTGCTAGGTCAGGACCAAGACCAACATTTCCAAAAATCATTCCTGATCTAAATGAGGCGGTATTTAAGAAAACAAAAAGAAGCCAAATATAAAGTCACAGAGGTTGGGAACTAAAGGAGAGAATGCTAGTGAGTATATAGAAGAAGGCAAATATGGACCAATGCCCAAAAAAGATCCCAGAAGAGGTTTTTCATGTGCTGCCTTTAGCATCTGCAAGTATCCTGGGAATAGATTAAAGGTCATTGCTGAGTGGGAAATCCTGGCTTGGCACTATTTTTTTTTTAAATTTCACATGTGTTTATAGTATAGGTTTTAAAAAAATGTATAGATAATCTGGAATTAGATATTGGTATGGTTGCACAGCTATATAAATATATAAAAACCATTGAATTGTATTCATTTTTCTTAAACTAATATTTTTTGGGGTGGGGAATACTGTAGTTTTCAGACTATAAGGCGCACTTTTTCCCCAAATTTGGGAGGAAAATGGGGGTGAATCTTATAGTCCTAATGTAGCTGAATTATAGTCTGAATGCTATTAATGTTATTAAATATTTTGCCATATTTTTTGCTTCAAAATTTTTTTCTTATTTTTCTCCTTTAAAACCTTAGGTGCATCTTATGGTCTGAAAAATATGGTAGGTTAAGTTTGTCTTTTGGTCTCCCCAGGTTTATTGAGGTACATAATTAACAAATAGAAAGTGTATGTATTTAAGGTATATAATGTGTTATATTGATAGATGGATACATTGTGAAATGATTACTACAATTAAGTTAATTAACATATCCATCACTTTACATAGTTACCTTTTTTTTGGTGAGAACAATTAAAATCCACTCTTGGCCACTTTCAAATATGCAATACAGTGTTATTAACTATTGTCGCTATGCTGCATAAATTCATCCTGCTTAATATATAAACTCTGTGCTCTTTGGCCAGTGTTCCTGTATTCCCCTCCTCCAGCCCTAACTAACCACAGTTCTGCTGTCTGCTTCTGTGACGTCTACTCATTAGGTTCCACATACACGTGAGATCATACGTGGCACTTGTCTTTCTGTGCCTGGCTAATTTCACTCCCTGCAGGTTTACCCACGTTGTGCAAATGACAGAATTCCTTTCTTTTAAAAGGCTGAATGGCGTTGCATTGCGTGTGTGTGTGTAGCATTTTTTATCCATTCAGACATTGAAGAACGTTTACATCCTTTGTACATGGTGGGTATAGAGAAAGGATGTATTAATTTGAGTAAAATTTAATAACATGGCTTTATGAAGCATCCGGTTTTACTGTTGATTATATCTAATTATTTCATGTACTGGCAGTATGGCCTAGTTACTAAAACGATGGTTCCAGCATCAGTCTGTCTAGGTGTGGTTTCAGGTGTGATGTGAAGCAGTTTATCTACTGCTCCTGGGCCAACCTCCTCTCCTCTCCCGCGGGTCATCATAGTTCCAAACACGGAAGGCTATTTTGAAGATTTAATGAGATGATATACAGAAAGTATTAAATAACTAGCATGCAGTAAATAATAGGCCTTACTATTTTTGATTTTGCTGTTGTTAGAAAGCTTTCTTATAGCAATTTGAAAACCACCCCATCTGTGTTTTTTTTTAAAGTATTTTTTTTAAGATTTTATTTTTTTATTTTTAGACAGAGGGGAAGGGAGGGAGAAAGAGAGGGAGAAAAACAGCAATGCACGGCTGTCCCCCACATGGCCCCCACCAGGACCCGGCCCACAACCCAGGCACACGCCCCAACCGGAATCGAACCGGGACCGCCCGGTTCCCAGCCCACGCTCAATCCACTGAGCCACACCAGCCAGGCCCCATCTGTGTTTTTTTAAACTTTGTTCCTTTTTTAGCCTCTGTAAGAGCCTATATAATAGGATTTTAGTGGTGTTTCAAAGAATTACCTCTCCCCTCCTGTTACATTCAAAACTATTTCCATTTCGGTCCTGCAGTAGCATCTTTAATTTAGCTATTAGAGCTTACTCTTCTGGGATATAATATTGTCTCCCATTAAAAGCAAATGCACCTCAGAGACTTAACACAGTAAGTGATCAGAAGTCCTTAATATCTCAGTGCCAGTTCATCTGACGACTCTCCACCCACTAGGCCCTATGACAAGAACAGGAAGGGAAAAGAAATATGTATGCAGTGTGCCACCCTTCATTTCGATACAGCGAGTTCATCACTGTTTGGTGTTTAGCCCAAGCGCCAGATTTCTGACCTACTGCACTTCTGGGGTTGGCAGCATTTGATATGGGAGGGCATTGAGCTGCACTGTGGGTATTATGTTCCTAATTCTTCTGTAACTCTGACAGGGCTCTCAGATCTAATCATTATAAGAATGTGCATCATTATAGTGACAGTCTTTCCACTGTTGTTATTTTCAGAGCAAAACTGGTGGAATAGGTTGGAGTTCAGAATTGTCAGGCCAAACAATATGGTTTTCCATTTGGGGGTCTTTGAGGTTGTAGCCTCTTTCTCCAACCCACACCATTGTCTTCCTCGTCGTCCCCCTGAAGTTCCTATGCATGGGTGCCTTTTTCCTCCATCTGAATTCCAGCTGTCCCAAGGTACGGGGTGTGCTGAGCCTCTCTGTTCATTGTCAAACCTTGATTCTTTCTAGAATTTCATTCTTTCAGTGTTTCTTGTGACCAGTGGTTTGCACTAGATCCATAGAAAAGTATGATTTTAATTTTATCCAGGTTTCGCTTACTGTCCTTTGATGTCCTGAGGCTGGATTTCTTTCATATATGGAAAGGAAACTTTATCAGAGAAGTAGTTTCTGTCTTTTAGTCCACTTTATGTTGATGGGAAAGAAGATATAAATCAGAATTGAAATCTTACTGAAAGAATATTAAGGCTCATTCTTGTATTTCCTCATTTAAACCAAGTGTAAGAGTGACTTGCAAACCCATTGCTATTTTGTGAAACATGTAGAGGATCATTAGGAACTAAAGTAGTCTGAAAGTGGTCTCATGTTTTCTGATGTAGGCAGGTGAGCCTTTATCAGTGTTTTTAGTGAGATGGCAGTTAGGTGAATGTGTTCACATTGTGATTTAGCAAAGCAAAACCTGTAATTCCTCTTTGAGTCTTCCGCTCATTACTGAAACCAGAAAAGACACCAGCATTCGGGCTGCCTGTCACTACCAAACCCAATAAGCAATGACAGTGATTGAATCTTTATGGGCGCTTTATTCAGATGGCCGGTGATATGAGAAGATGGTGGCTTCATACCCTAACAGACCATCTTCCCTTCTCTTTCCAGACCAGACTTTTTATAACAGGGAATAAATAAGGTGTGGCAAGGGGCTTCGAAATTCAGGGAGGAATAGGTGTAAGCAACAACATTCCTGTCCTAGGCAATTAGCTGTTCCCAGGGATGGTGGTCCTCTGTCTCTCCCTGGAACACGAAGATCTGTATGCCTCCAACTTGTCCCTGGGCAGTAATCTTTAGCAGTGCCCCAGGAGGTCAGCTATTTTTCCAGGAGCCAGGATGAGCCTTATCTGTAGCTTCTGAGACAAAAGCTTTAACATATACATTACTTTCTAGGCTTATAACTTTTTACCTTAAGCTAAAATTTACCAACTCTTGAGTCCCTCATCATTACCACTTGATTATTTAGTTGTACACTTCTTACTGGGACAGTGCCTTGAACTCAGAGTTTTGGTTCACGTTTTTGGTTTACATTGTGGCTGACTTTAGGGGAAGTTAGTTAACATTTGAATTATCTAAAGAACTCTAATCAGATATAATCTAAGGTGGTTTGATAGCCTCCGAGGCACTCTAATCAGAAGTCCTCACTCTTCAGGCTTTAACTCTACCTGTAATTAATACCAAGTTTGCTAATTAGCACAGTAAATCTTTAAAATTCTTTTTACTGATAAAATCAAACATGTTCAATAAGTGTGGACTAGCTAGAAGCATTGGACAGTCACTTCAGTCCTTTTACAAAGAGGGAGTGAGAATCTAGAACGTAAAGTAGCCTACACCTTTCTGAACGGTTCAGTAAAATTGTGGATTACGTGTAGTGCTACGGAGGGTTCAGTCACTTGCTTGTATGAAGAAGGTAAGTTGAGTTTTGTAACCAGTGTATTATTGCATCTGCTTGGTTGTAGGGAACTGTTCCATGTGGCATAGCGAATGTAGCCCAGCCTCTGATTTGGAAACCAGTGGGGAGTGAGTCAGCACACAGGAGCCAAGCCCGTGGGTGGTTTTTCCCATGGGGAATCAGGCCTGCATTGTACCTAGGCTGCTTTAAGGCTTGCTTTTTGCTAAAACTCCCTCACCCTGGATTGAGGCAACAAATGTTTACTGCATATCTTTAAAGTAGCTTCCTAAAATCTGTGCCAAACCTCCCAAGTATGGAGTGTAACCAGTTCAATCACTTTTCCCCTTGATATGCAGCATCCTTCTCTTTGAAGTAACTAGCAAAATTATTTCCTTTGTTATCTAGTAAAAGGTAATCACCTAAAGCGAACCTGTGCATAGTGAATGAGGACCATCCTTGACATAATGTACCCAGAAAAGCAATAAAAACCTGTCCAGGCTGGCCTGGGTCAGGACCCTTTCTCTCACTTTGAGAGCAGCCATGGCATACCTTTTTCTCCACAGGACTTCTGTAGTCCGTGTGCATTTGTTCATCGTATCCACAACGCACAGACCCCGTGGGCCGGAGTCTACATCACCTGGTTATGTTTATTGTTGACGGGTTAATAAATAATATTATTCAGTATCGATACCAAGGAATTGTTGCACATAATGCCCCCCCCCCCTTCCAAAGCTAGCAGAATGGTAGGGAAGGAGGTGTAGTACACATACCAGTGTTTTGGTTGACGTGGAAAGCAGTGTGTGGGATAAAAGGATTACAAGGGAGAGCGGCCATTTCTTAATGATCCTAAATTAGTAATGAAGGGCTTCATAGAGAAACTTCTGCTTCAGTTAACTTTAAAGGTGATTAAGTCTTCGGTGAGTGGACAGTTCTTGGCTAAGACAGCAGCCCTGCAGAGCGCCATCTTCCCAGAACTGGAAGTAATGCACTGTGACCGGATAGTAGGTTATCTTCACAGGAAGTGCCTTGAGTATCTCACTAAGAATGCTGATCTTTATTTTCAATCTTAGTAAAGTTAAGAAGAGTTTTTTTAAGCTGAAGAATAACATGATCAAATTTATGCTTTAGAAACATCATTCTGACAACGGTGGCCATTCCTGCTGGCAAAGAGATCGACTACAAGATTATAGTAGAGACTGGTTAACTGTTCACCAAACCCATTTTCTCTTCCTCCTGAGTACACAATTAGATTGTATATTCCAGTCTGTTGAAGGTGGGTTAAGTTGTATGATGAGTTCTAGCCAAAGGAGAGTGGATAGAAATGACATGTGCCTTCGCAGGCCTGGCACACCAGACCCATCAACATGTGATCCTGTGCCTTCTTTAGCCTTTGAAAGTGATATCTGAGAGGGGGGAGAGACACTCAGTAGAAGTTGTCTGGGTTCTTTGGGTCATTATTTGGACGAGAACCACCCATGAATTCAGAATACATCTTTTGGGTATTTTGTGAGCGAAAAATGAATTTCTGTTGTGTTAAACTGCTGAGGTTTTGAGATTTTAATGCTACAGTAGGTTTTTTCTGATGTAACAGATGTAATTAGCATAGTTTGGTAAGGGATGGCAAAATCCTGAAATAGTGCAGTGGTTAGGGGGGGTGAAAAGAATTGGACTTTTACAGTAGATGTTAAGAAATTGAAGTAGCTAAGGGATTGACTGAGTTACTGTGGAGTAAATGGAGGAATACGAAATCACTTTTCGCTTGGGCAACTGGGGATATGATAACAGTGAAAGTGGTAAAATAGAATTCATAGGTTGATAATGAGATCTTTTGAAAAGATTATTATTAACTTGAATCTGCTTTCAGGTATATTTGTTTGAAAGACTATTTAATTTGTTTACACGTTAAAATTCTTTTCTGTTCTTTGCCATGCCTTACTACTTCCCTGCTCCATTGATTTTGGTTTTGGCCCTGTGATTTTCGTGGACTAATGAAATGAGAGAAAGAGTTTTAGTTTGCCAGTTCTAAGCAGAGGCCCTAAGAGACATATTTTCACTTCTCATGGCTGCACTTCTCTCCTGTTCTGTAGCATGAGGACTTCAGAACTTGGGATTTATTTTTTCAGCTATCCCGTAGTGGTTCACATCTTAGTACAATCAGGAGCAGAGCCACAAACAGGAAATAAATATTTGTACTTGCAAACTGTATGAATTGTGTAGTATTATTATGGAAAAACACCAGACATATTTGGATGAGATAGTTGAATTATGTGGTAGGGAGTTGAGGATAATATTCTGGAGAAGAAGCAGCTAGAGATAGTGATTTTGGAGTTGTGGTGATTAAGTCATTGAGATGCATATGGTCATCCAGGTAAATCACAGAAGAGGAGAAGTTCAAGGATGAAGGAACCCTAAGAGCAGCAGCAGTTTAAGGTGTAGGCTGGGAAGAGGATCTACAGTTGGGAAACAGAATGAAAAGTCAGAAGCACAAGCAAATAGCCCAGAGAAGGCCATATAAGGAGAAGAAAGAGATAACAGTACTTCCAGCAGGGTATTATGAGCAATATCAAACATCACAAAGAGTTCAGGTACAAACATGCTGAAAATAGTCCTTTAAACATCCCTTTAGAAGACATCGCTAAAAGTCACCCTTTATTATAAGATACCCAATAGAATTAATACAGGCTGTACACTTAAATAATGTTTGTCTGCTTAATGCTTGCTAAACCAATGCCATTGTTTGACTACATTTATACAAAGGTTAAGAAAAGATATCAGACAAAAAAAACAATCCTGGCATTTATTTAACATTTCGTGCTGTTAAACTTCTAGTTTATGTAAATCCAAAGCACCTTAAAAATTGGTTTTACTTTTAATTGTATAAAATAATACATATTAAAATGATATGGTAAAAATTGAACTCAAGAACTTTTTAAGGAAAATTTAATGCTTAATGGAGAAAGTACATATTTTGGCTTTTACATCAATGAAAAATGGCTCTACATTGGTAGATTTCACTCTCAAATTTTTAAGAGGTCATTTAAAAATGCCAATAAATCTGCTTGACAGATTTAAAAGTTAAATGTATACAGATGGTCTTTTAATTTATTAAAATTAAAAACAAACAAGATCTTTCAGAGCATTAAGGAAGAACTGGAAGCATGTATATGGGATGCATTTGATTGTCTTTTTGAAAAGAGACAGCTTTTATGAATCATATAGTAGAAGTGTTTTTATGAGAAAACTTATAGGATGACTGCTAGTTTTCTTAGATAACTTTCTAGTGACAAAATACTGAACCTTCTGTTTAAGAACTTATTGCCTAAAAGCTTCTGCCATGTGGAATTTTTGCGATGTAGAAAAGCTTTCAGGATGCCTGGTGGAAAGATGATTAACATTTAGTTTACTGAACTGGAAAACACAAGAATAGGTTTTATGTTCCATAAAGATTTTATGAACAATATGTCTACAAATATTTTACTTTATATTGCTATTCTGGTGTTTTCAAACTTACCAAATATTTCTGAATATAGGCACAGCAGCGTTATCTCCTATGCGCTCAGTATAAATGCAATGCTTACAAACTAACACACTTTTCAAGGGTACACATGAGATAAAGTTATGAAAGCTCCCCAAGCATATTTCTGAGACATGCAAGTGGTTATTTTGGCAAGCCTACCAGAGTAAGTTTTAATGAGAACCATTCTTCTTTCAGAGAAATCGGAGCTCCTTTCGCTAACTCTATTCAACCCAGGAAAGCTGAAATAATTCTGAATTGACCTTGACAGAACACTGTAGACTACAAATTTCCCTATTGAAATAATTGCTTTGGGGTGTCTTTCCTTGGTCATTATACATTGAGTTCTTCATTCAGACTAATTGATGTTTTCCTTCCCCTTTGCAAAACACTGAGAGAGTCCCATGTATACCAAATGCTGGCCACTAGTGCGGAACTGTTTTCTGAGTGTACCTGTGCATTCAGTCCCTATCAGCCTTACAACAGGTCACGGTGTTAGCAATTAAATCTGCTTATGCCAGTTGAATTGCTCTTGTAATTATGTAATTTAGATATTACATAGTGTGATAAAATACAAGTTGAAAAAGTTGTGGTAACCATGAAAATTAAGTTTAATGCCTTGAAAAACAATAAATACTTTCAAATTAGGTGGAAATAATAGAAGGGAAATAATAAAAAAAAAATCCAAAATCTAGAGGGGTTCTGCATTCAGTTTGTATAAAGGTCTTTTTAAAAAAAAATATTGTTATTAGGTTATATTTGTCCCGCCTTTTCCCCATTGGTTACCCCAACCCCATCCTTACCCCCCACCCCCGCTCCCACGGTCAATCCCCCTCATTGTTCGTGCCCATGAGTCTTCTATTCATGTTCCTTTGCTTGCCCCTTCCTCTTTTTCCCATTATCCCCCTCCTCCCGACTCTGGTCACTGTCAGTTTGTTCTTTATTTCCAAGTTTCTGGTTCTATTTTGCTCATTTGTCTTGTTGTTTAGGTTCCACTTACAGGTGAGATCACATGGTATTTGTCTTTGACCAGGTCTTAATGTTCTTGCTTCACTTTAGGAACCACAAACTATAAATTTTAGACAAGACATTATAATTACGGTTTATACAAAAAAGGGTATCTGATCACAGATGTTTATCCCCCCCACAAAGTCTTTGGTGGGACAATCTAAAGATTGCAAATGGATATAAATATATAGGTGTGAAGTGAGAAGAAAACTGGGTATATGTATTTCTCTTTTAATATTTGTTCAAAGTAACTTTCAGTTAGCCAGTCTACCTCATGCTTCATCTCATTGGGGTAAAAAGGCTTTGATGGTGTTGCTCAAATCTGCTGAAGCCTTACCAGCCTGCCAAGGCTCTTACCTTACATTCTTATCTTAGGAATCATTTGTCCATTTGAGACTTGATTCCTCATTTGGCACAGTTTCCGTTGTGATAACTTCTGTTAATGTTACTTTGCCTAGGTGTCTCCCCATCTGAGAAGATAAAACAGTCCTAAGTCCTGGTGATAGTTGTATCTCCTAAGACAGAGCAGATGGGGCTGGAGAACCAGTGAGGCCATGACCTGGCACATAGCAAGCAGCGCTCAATAAACGGTAACTCCATTCAGAATTCATTTTTCTTTGGAAATATGGTTGCTGCTATAATTTTTCAAGACTTACATTGTTGTGTGAATGAATTTTTAAATTTTTCTGTTGTTAAATCGAATGTTAAACTAACATTGTTACATTTCAAGCATTATTCTCTGCATATAAATTGCCTTAATGATTTAGATATTATTTATAAGTCTTATTATTGATCATAGGATTATAATAATAAAATAAGGATGTAAGTGAGTATTCCACTGAGTAAGAACAGTAAACCAAGTCAGGAGAACAGGTTCAAGACACAGTATATCATTCTTCAGCTGCTTGACTTTAAGAATTCATTTAATTTTTTTTGAGCTTCATTTTTGTCTCATTTCTAAAATGTAAGTGAGCTCATATTATAGGTAATTCTTCTTATATGTCTTAACACTCTACAGTGACAGTCATTGCAGATATCACACGCTGGCGTTTTGTCTAGGATTGCTATTTTAATTTTTAAAACTGTATGTATTCTCTTGAGGCTAATGTTTACACAAATTTATCATACCCTTCTACAGAAAAAATGTATATCATTTTTTAAAATTATAACTCCAATGAGAATCAAGTTCTTGTTTAACTGTAGTTTAACATAGGAACAATTTGTTCTACTTCAACTGTATAGTCCCCATGAGAGTATTTCTTCCTTATGACTCTTTTTAATAATTCAGGCTTTCAAGTGCTGGATACTGGATAGAGACTCATGAGAGTTGGTTTCTATTTCTGACACTGTAACTAATTTGGTATTTTTTTGGGACAAGGAATGTAACCTCTTTTTAATTTAGTTTTATGAGCTATAAATTGACATAAAAATGTCTTCTAGGATAGAATGTCTGCCAAATTACTTTTATTAAGGAAAATATAACTTTAAAAATTTGAATAAGAAAAAGAAGTCATCCTGCCCTGGCTGGTGTAGCTCAGTGGATTGAGCGTGGGCTGGGAACCAAAGGGTCCCGGTTAGATTCCCAGTCAGGGCACATGCCTGGGTTGCAGGCCAGGTCCCCAGTGAGGGCCATGTGAGAGGCAACCACACATTGATGTTTCTGTCCCTCTCTGTCTCCCTCCCTTCCCCTCTCTCTAAAAATTAAAAAAAAAAAAAAAAAAAAGAGAAAAAGAAGTCATCCTCTGTTGACAGTGAATGACTAGGTGCCTAAACCTCATGAATTAATTACAATTGTATAAAAATATCTGTCTTGTATAGATAGGATCAATATTCATTATTAATTTCCCTTTAAAAAAAAGAAAACACTTAAGTCCTTGGCTTTCTTTTAAGGATATTTTAAAACAACAAAACATTGCATTTTTTCTCTTTCTTTAATACAACAACATTGCAAAGACAAAACTCCTTGAGGGATAGTGTGAGAACCCCATGCTGGACCACAAAGTGTTCCAGCAGAGATCAGCTGATGGTGTCTAGTGGAGAATGTTTAAGTCAATTTCTTTCCTGAGGGTTCTTCAAACTAAAAAATTTAACATGTCTTCACCATTTTTGCCTCTAATGTGTTTTCATTGTTTATCCCTAACATTTAAGTTGCTGTTAGGATGAAATTGTCCTGGGGTATAGTTACAGGGTTAGACCTCTGAAAACCTGGTTTAATAAATTAGATGTGCTGGTATTTGCCATCAATATTAATAACTTTTCAGGGGTGTCCAACCTTTTGGCATCTCTGGGCCACAGTGGAAGAAGAAGAGTTGTCTTGGGTCACACAGTAAGTACATAAACACTAATGAAAACTGATGAGCAAAAAAAAAAAAAAAAAGGTTTTAAGTAAATTTTTGATTTTGTGTTGGGTCACATTCATTATCATCCTGGGCCATGAGTTGGACACCCTTGGCAGCTTCCACAAACTAAAACTGCTAACTTAAGGCATACATAATTCATTTTATGTGTCATTTCCTATTTCTAACTCAGAAAATATTGCTCTTATGAACCTCAGACTATTAGCAATAACCCTGTGAGAGTTTCACAAGTGCATGTTCAGAGCAGACCATGGCATAGTGGTTTTTTCTCTCCCCAACCATTTTTAGCAATGAAACTCTCTGGGAAACTGAAGCAGCCAAGTTTTACAGCAGAGATGGACAGGTTCCCAAGGTAGTTCTGGGTCTCCAGAGGGCACCAAATGTCCTAATGTTTATTGCTAGACAGCCCTCTAAAGTGTAGTCATTCATATTTTTGAAACCAATACAAAAATTCTTTTTTTTTTTCTGAGAAGCAAAAATGCTAACATTAACCCCATTGTCTACAAAAGAGAGAAAGGAGGAAAAAAAGGAATCATCTAGGAGGGAGGGAGGAAGGAAAGACAAAGAGTTTGTTGACTGAAATGAATTATAAGTTAGAAGTTTTGAGGAAATGAAAGAAGATTTTTTTTCCTCATCAGTTTTCCTCAAACCTTCCTTCCTATTTTAAATGGCCATCCTTCCTTGTATGGTTTAGCAGTACTGACCATTGTTTACTGTCTGAATCCCTGATGTTTTTATTCAATAGGCATCGACATCCATTAGGATCACTTTTGTATGAACTGCAGGGATTCTGAGTTTCTGATAGACCCAGAAAGGCATCGAGGAGATTTTTCCCCCAACTTGGTGAAGAAGAATCACAAATTTTCTCATATTCAAATGTCATATACATAGACTTTCAAATACATGTATATGTTTCCCTACAAATAGGTAGGGTAGATCACTAGAAGTCATGCTTTTTACCTTGTTATTTAACTTGGGAGAAATGATGCTAATAGTGGAACATTTCAGGAAAACTTGACTATAATTCTGCAGTATTTTGACATATCAAATCAATGTAGAGTCTGTTACAGGATAAGTCGGCAGCATCAGGATTTTGTCTCTTCCCTAGTAAATCTAGGACACAGTAATTCATGCTAAATTCATACAGGTACTTACACAAACACATATACCACACACATGTTTCTAAAATGTGATTCGTCTTCTCATCTAAATAAATAGTGGCAAGGGATCAAAGCAATCAAGACAAAACGGAAGTCTTGGCGCTTCAGGCCTGTTACCATAAATAATTATTTCTGTGAAAAGGGGACTTGGAAAAAATAGGAAAGGTAAAAAATAACATACTTTTAAGTAAATGTGAAGTATATCTGTGTATTCCAAGCCTCATAAATATGTGAAAAATGTGTAATAGGTTCTAATTTTCCCAAAGAACCAGTAAGAAATCAATTTTTAGGAAAAGTACAGAGGAAAGTATGAGGAAGGTTTTGATTGTTTCTAGGAGTCTAGCTTATTTGTACCATTTCAAACTGAAAGTAAAAAATAAGAATAATAGAATAATTTTTTTTTTAATCTGAAGGCTAGGTTGTTATTTAGTTGTATATCACCTAAATTGCTGTTTAACTCTTTTGGTTCACTAGAATTCTAGTAGTAAGTTTTCTGTGAGCAGTGGTGTGATCGATTAGTGTAATAGTAGTCTAATGACATTTAATTAAGTTTCATCCTATTTTGTAGCCATTCTTTGAGGCTGGACAGTTTGGTGTGAGTCCTAACTCTGCCTTGCTTCAAATGTCTCTTCTTTAGTCTTTCCCTAGATCAAAAAAAGATGAGACCTTGACAAAGAAAAGTGTGTGTGTGGGGGGCGGGATGGGGAAGGAGCATGTGTTTGTTATTTCACTTCCCTGTGTATTACTCCCCATACTTGCAATGAGAATTATATACAACTCACCTATATGATAGCTTTGAGATTTAAACATGATAATGATTTATAACTCACCTCAGCTACAATAACTACACAGTGAATTTAGGTATTATTTTAATCGATGTCACAATTAGAAGTGTTTATTAATATTAAAATTCTTGAGTGCCAACTTTATAGCAGACACTGGTATTATAAAACTTACCTTGTTTACTCTCAGTAGTCCAATCTCTCACATTACACATTGATACGTGTGTAATTTCCATGCCGAATAGTTCTGCATGTTAGAATTTCAAATGCGGGCAAACTTTCTGGGAAATTTATGCAGTAGTATAGAAAGAAAATCAATAATATTTCTCTTAGCTACAGTAAGAGAATCTTTAGCTTGAGTAAAAACTTCTCTTACAAAAACATTACTGTGGATAAAGAAAATGTATTATATGGAAGGGGATGTTATGCAGCTTTAAAAATGAAGGAAATCCTGCCATTTGTGATAACATGGATGAATTTGGAGGGCATTATACTAAGTGAAATAAGCCAGATAGAGAAATAAAGACAAGTACTGAATGATACCACTTATAGGTGGACTCTAGATTGAGTGTGGGAGGTGGGGTGGATGGAGTGGGGGAGAGTAGTGGGGAGAAAATGGGGACACCTGATGTTGAACAATAATAAAAAAATAAAATAAACATGAAAAACATTAAATCCTAGAAACAGACAGTAGAAAAATGGTTGTCAGGGGCTTGGGGTGGAAGAAATAGGGAGAGGTTGGTAAAAGGGCACACGCGTTCAGTAAAAGAGGAATAGGTCTGAGGATCGAATGTATAACGTGGTGACTGTGGTTGACAATTCTGCACCGTATAATAGGAATTTGCTAAAAGAGTGAAACGTGTGTTCTCACACACACACAAAGGGAACGTATAAGGTGGTGGATGTGGTAATCAGCTTGGGAGGTGTCCTTTCAGAATGTTTATGTGTGTTGACCCATCATGTGTTACACTTTAAATGTCTTACAATTTTATTTGTCAGTTATACGGTAATGAAACTGAAAAAAAGAAAGGAAACATCACTGTTCAAGATATGTTCATGGTTCTATAATTGCTACACACTGTGTCATTGGTTAGAAAAGAGCTGTATACCATTTGTCAGTAAAGCAATTGCTAGACAGCTATCGTCTATATTTTTTTTTTAAATTTTTAAAAAGATTTTATTTATTTATTTTTAGACAGAAGGGAAGGGAGGGAGGGAGAGAAACCTTAATGTGTGGTTGCCTCTTGTGCACCCCCTACTGGGGACCTGGCCCACAACCCAGGCATGTGCTCTGACTGAGAATGAAACCAGCGACCCTTTGGTTTGCAGGGCAGTGCTCAATCCACTGAGGCACACTCATTAGGGCTCTATTCTTTTGATAGGAGCTCAAGACCTTGGATTTTCATCCAAAAATGAAATTAAAATGTCAAATAATTGCTTTTATTTACATGAGTGCTAGTATTTCCCTTTGGTTACAGATAAAGATTCTTAATGTGCTCTTAGGATCTAACAGATAGGCAAATTAAAATAAACTTCTAAGTCTGCTTAAGAGACACTGCACCTGTTTTCTTTTTGATAGGAACAGGGCCATAGTATGTATCTTGTTTTGAGCAGGGGTAATGTAAATAATACTGCATGGCCCTGGCCAGGTAGCTCGTTTGGTTAGAGCATAGTTCCAATACACCAAGGTTGTGGGTTCAATCCCTCATCAGGGCACATAAAAGAATCAACCAATGAATGCATAAATAAGTGGAACAACAAATTAACGTTTCTCTGTTTCCCTTACTCTCTCTCTAAAATCAATCCATAAAAAAATTAAAAAAAATAGTCCTGCAAAATGGAAGAGCCCCAGGAGAAAAGGTGATATCCTAGGGAATACTGGAGTGTTTTATCACAGTGGCTGCATTTACCTGTCTCATAACCCCTGTCGAAGTGAATGAGAATATTGTTCTTTCTATATTTTCTTCATCCTTTCCCATTATTCCTTTGGTAGTCTCCTTTACTTTAATTCCCTTTCATTTTCTTTCTTTATTCCTTCTTTTTGCTTGTTTTTTTTTTCCCCTTCAAATAGTATTTATTATTGTTTAAACACTGACATACCAATTTACTTTGCTTTAGAACTGGAACCTGTGAACACAGCTTATTTCCTTATACAGATGTCGGGGGAAAGCTAAAAATGCACTGGTCTCTCATAAAGAAGTGGTTTTCCAAAGGACCCCAGCTAAGGACTGATTTGATTTTTGCCCTTTTGGCATTTGTAGTATTTTACTTGGGATTGCTGTACTTACTAGCACTGTTCAGGTGTATACAATCCATCTATGCTGAGTTGATTTTCTAGCTTGATTCAAGAGCTATGGAGCATATTCACGGAAGACTGAAAACAGCACGTGGTTTCACTCCATGGGACTGAGAGAGTCATGCTGGACACCCCTCCCCCCACCCCCCGACAGTGGGGAGCACTGAACAAGTCTAATGTTGCCCTGACATTTTACTCTTTTCTCGTTGAACAGAAACCTTAATTACTAAAGCAAAGCATGCAATTTGGAGTGGTCATTTAGAGACTAGGTTAACATTTATGTGGGCCAGAATTAAAATCCTTGGAACTAAAGTGTAAGGTGAATTGAGAACTGTTTCAAGTTATATATTAATTTCTTGTATGTCAGGCTAAAAAAATCTTTTCTGTTACCAACCATAAAAAATTAGTACTAGATTGGGTGGCAGTCTATTTGGAAATTAAATGACCCTAACCACATGACAGCTATATGCATTGACCAAATTACTAACAACTTGAATCAGTCAGCATTTGGTGCATTCATCTGTAGCTACTCAAGGTATTTCAAACATGAAGAAATTGAATATGAGAAATGGAGTATCTATAGAATCTTTGGAAGGACAGGAGGAACAAAGGTCAGAGAAAACTACCACTGCTACTACTCGAGTTATCAAGAAACTCCATAATTCATGGGAAACTACTATCTATGATCTCAGCTGCCTGCCAAAATGAAGTGAGTGCCCGGAAAGTGATGCAAATTTGTGCTTGTCATTTATCCAAGACCTTGACTGTCACTGCTGAAAAAGAATAATGGTGCCATCTTCTCTTCTGTTTTCCAAATTTCCTGCCAGTGTTCTCACTGACAGATTATAAACTGGGTCTCTGTTGGCAAGAGATTCTGCCAGCAGAGTCTCCCTGCCATGCAGGTGAGAATTTGGAGATGGTGGAAAGCATTGCTGGATGGATATTTGGCAGTTGTTTGCAGGAGGTTGAAGGATGATGTAATTGAAACAGATGGAGATCATTCCTGTTAGAATACAAGACAGAGGAAAAGGTGGAGAGGAGGAAGAAAAGAGTGGGGTGTGTTGAAGGAAGAGCAGAGAATTTTGGAGTGTATAGCCTCATGAGAAACACAGTGAGATGAGATTAAAAGGTAGATAGAGGCTAGAGTGCTAGGCTGAGGGTTTTAGATTTAGGGCACCAAGGTTTCCACCAGGAAGTTATGTGATGAGATCTGTGTTTCAAAAGAACTAGTCAGATGGAGGATACAGGGAGACCCAGACATGGACTGAGGGAAACTGCTAAGTGCTTGGGAGAAAAACCAAGCAGAGCCAAGAGCAGAGAGTGACAGGGCCCGGGGGAACGTGTGCTAAATATAGTCTCCTGGCACTGCATGGTGTCCTGCCCCTCTGTGTCCTTGCCTTCCACTGGAGTCGAAGAATAAAGAATACTCTTCCCAGGCTCCCTTTCAGCTAGCTCCCTGAGTCTTCTGCATTTTATGCAAGGGCATTTCCCAAATTATAAGGAAACATGCTGTGAGTAAGATTTGGAAGACAGCATACAGAAAGAAATGGAGCAGCCATGAGAGTTGAGGCAGCCTTTTCAGAATCCAGAGGAATGACATCATGTAGGGGAAGGGAGGTAGGAGGGGTGGAGGTGGGGGAAGAGAGAGAGGATGAGAATAGAAGTGTGCCCATTCTGAAGTGAGCCCCCATGATTCTAACTTGTCTATATATAACTTTTGATAGACTCTGTTAACATAGAGTAACTCTCTGTTTTAAACCAAAGATGTAAATTAGATCAATATTCTCTGTGAGCAAATCATTACTTAAATATAATCTACTACTGAAGTTGTATGTGTGCAATGTCAATGCACGTGGGGGTTTTGAAAAAGTAAGTCTTGAAGAATTCCTCCCTACTTCCAAGTTATACTGTAATTAGTCCCATGCCTAAATCAAAAGTGGAAATCAAAAGTGGATTCAACTCACAGTGATACCTGGTTCGTGCATTCCATATTTTAAATTGAACGTTTGTACATAAAAATCTGGATTTCTGCTTTCTCTTGAAAAACTAGGCCGGAGAACAATATGAGAATGTGGGGTACCTGTGGGGTACCATTCTCCTGGATTAGAACAGAGGCTGCATGTTCTGATTTCCCAGCTGATTTCCCAGTCAGCTACAGTGTCTCTGGGTGTGTTTCCCTTTGCAATTGGTTTTGCACTGTTTTTCTTATAGTACAGAAGTGTGTGTGTGCATGTGCGTGAATGTCCCTGAAACAAAAAGGAAACCGAAAATTTTGTTTTTAAAATTAAGCCTATTTTTATGTATTTAATGTAAGGACACAGTATGCTTTTACTCTTTAATTACATTTAAAATGTAATTTAAGAAAGAATTAAGGAAGTTTGAGAAGGATTGGTGTTAATTCTTCTTTAAATGTTTGGTAGAATTCACCAGTCAAACAATCTGGTCCTAGACTTCCCTTCATTGGGAGACTTTTGTTTACTGATTCAATATCCTTAATTATTGGTCTGTTCAGATTTTCTGTTTGTTCATGGCTTAGTCATGGTAGGCTTTACATTTCTGGAAATTTATCTCTCATCTGTGGGTGATAGTCTAAGATAGTGTTTTCTAGGGGCTCCAGGACCACAGCCAAGAGGGACTGGAGCCAGGTCCCAGGCCTCTGCCTGGTCCACGGTTGGGGGTGAAGTCTCTCTGCCTATTACCTGATTCAAGGGCGGGTGAGGCTCCTTCTGCCCCGTGGTGTATGGTGCTGCATTCCACAGCTCCCACAAAGGCCCTTTTGTTTGTGGATGGATGACAGATTTTTGTTGTTGAGGTGACAGAAAGGAGCCACTATGATGTTGACATCACCTCCTGGAGCTATATCAAAATCATCAATTCCTTTAAGCTCAGACAAAGTTTGACTCTTAACCCACCTGGTTCCTGTGCCCATTTCAATAGATCTTTTATGACACTAGATGGATTCTCATTGCCAGTTTTTTGGGCAGGGAGATTAATTCTCCTAATTTTTATTTTACTAGGACATCAACCATTTCCTCTATATTAAAAAATATTTAGCATACAGTTGCATTCCTAAATTTGTATTATTTTATTCTCTTTTTTTTTGTGTGTGTAATAAGCTTATACTGCTAATGCCTTCATACTATTTTTTCAACTACCAAATTATTTTACTATTTAAATAAAATTCATTTATAATTATTTACTTTGATTTTGGTTCATTTTTTCCTAATTTATTAGATAAGATGATAAGATAAATTTTTTTTTCTCTCTTGTCCTAATCACCAAAGACACTGCAGCCTACAAGTCTTTACTGAGTACAGCTTCTGCTGTTTCTCAGCACTTAGGTTTATGTGTACATTTTTATTTTGTTAAAGGTTCTTTTTGTCAGGCACATAGTAAAATTATGTACCCATTGAATAAACAAGTGGACAAAATGCATTTCAGCTGTATGTCTATTACGTCAAGTCAGTTGATTGGATTCTTCTATTTGCCTTTGTCCATCCCTAGTGTTTCACATTCAGTCGGAACAAGGCCCCCTGTGCGGTGTTTCCCCCGGGCTCCCTCCGCGTGTCTAATCATTATGCATTGCGAGGCAAGCTTTAGTGTGCGTAGGCTTATGACTGTGACATTTCCTGTGCTGTGCCACTGGTGGCTACAGAATTCTCCCTTTTTTCTTTCAGTATATTTTTTTTAGCTTATATTGTGCCTGATTTAATATTAATATTGACAGCCTCTGGTTTCTGTTTGTGAGTGTGTGTGTTTATTTGCCTGATTCTTTTGTACCATCGCTTTATTTTCAATCTCTCTGACACTTTGTCTCTAGTTTCTTGAAAACAGTACGCTGCAGGGTTTTACTTTTAGTGGTCCCTTTAAACGGCACTTTGTTGTTTGATCTCATTGTGTTTATCATGGTGATTGATGTGCTTGTTTTTCTTCCAACCTGCACTTAGTTTTAATTTTATATTTTTCCCCCTTTCCCTCAAATGTGACCATATTTCTATTCATTTCATTTTCTTTCTTCATCGATTTGGAAATTTAATTTTATGGTTCAACTCTACGAATGATTACAATTCCCATCCCTATTCCATAACCAGAAATATATTTAAATACTATTATTTGGCAATAAAATAATTTTTTTTATTCATGAAGATGCATTGTTGGAACTTCTAAAAGATGTTCTACCAACCTCTCAACCCCTCTTCATTTTAGATTATTACAATTTACCTTAGAAAATGTCTCTCCTGTTTCAGAAGGACTTGTTTACACTGATTTTAACATTCCCGAAACATCTTTATTCACTTTTACTTTATTTCATAAATATTACTACCTGAGATATAGCTCCTTAAATATATTTCTTTTGCCCAAACAGGTGAATGTGTTGCAAGCGGGTGCCTGTCTCCTGATCCTAATCTGCTCTTGGAAACTGGTCAATGCTATTTTGCTGCGTTCTAGTGCCCGATGTTAGAGATGAAAAAATCTGATTATTAATTTTATTTTTTTGGTGTGGAAATTCGCAATTCTTTCTGAATCTTAGTGTGCAGACATTTGCCCATCTATACAGAAGTGTGTGTCTTTTCCTACCAGTTTAGACTGGCATTGGATGAGAACTTTTAGTCTGTTTCCTGCCTTTACCTCAAGGGAAAAAAATCTTTCCCCTCCTCCATGTATTATTTTTTATGTTTCTGGAACTTTTATAGTTTATGTGTTATGCTTCCTGCGTCTAAGACACTTATCACTTACCTCTTCCATCATTCTATCTCTTCATATTTTGCGTAATGTTGTGAAGAAAGACTTAAAGTTAATCTGATCGATTGCTTATTAGGATATCAAGAGTGACCATAATCTTCAATTGCCTACTAAAGCATTTAGTTGGAAAATATGTTTTATTTTACATTTCAAAAATGTTTCTTTTGTGCTGAATATCCTTAGGTGCTTCTACCATTTTTTTTTTTTTTTTTCAAATTGTTATCTGCCTTCCAGAAGCACTAGTTTTCTGGGCAATATATTTTATTTCTTTGGTTTGGTAATGCTCTCTCTGGCTTCTGGGCCCCCTTAAACAGGCTATTATATTTGTCTCTTGGTTCATGGAGATCACGTCTGGCTGCTGGAAGACCCTAAGTGACAGCAGTCACACAAACGGTGGAAAATGGCATAGTCTTTTTCCCTCGGCCTGACTGTGCGAAGGATGGAAGGAGCTGGCTTCTATGATTGTCTTCCTAGCTCTGGGGTAGGGAGGACTCAGTTCATCTTTCTGGTTGATCTATTATCACTGTCATGTCCCAAGGGGGCCATGGATTTCTGCAGGCCAAAATTTTCCCAGGCTCCATCATTTTCTGTTTTCTCTTTCTTTTTGTGGGGCTTCTCATCCTAGTCTGAGAAAGTACCAAAGCTGTGGCTGAAAGAGCTTTCCTCATGGTCCCCAAACTGCACTCACACCCACAGTCACCAGCAGCGAGCCTAGTGGGAGCGGTCAGGCTAGAGCTGAGCTGAGAGGAAGGAGCCCTCCTCATGGCACTGTGTTCTCAGAATTCTCTTCCCTGCAGTCAGCTGTCATCTGGAGCAAGATAGTGAACAGGTGTCATCAGCCAACTGTACAATTTATCTATGTGTGTATGTATGTATTTTTTTTTTTAAACTAAGGAGTAGGTAGCAGGGAAAGAGTTCTCCTTTCTTGGCCTGTAAAGAATAAAAACCTAAGCTTCATAAAGCAATTAATATATTTCAGACGTTATGCTAAGAGCTTTACTCATCTCTGATGTATCCTTTATAAAAGCTGCATGAAGTGGGCTCCATCATGACCCCCAACTTTATAGATAAGAAAATGGAGGTTAAGTTACAAGCCCAAGGTGACACACGTGGTAAGTGACAGAATAGGATTCAAATGCTGGAAATCTGGCATCAGAACCTATATTCTTAGCCACTTCTCTCTACTACTCCTACAACTGTGCCCTGTCAAGAGGAAAGGAAAAAGTTGCTTGTGATCTTCTTTGCTAAACTGAATTCTGGTTAAAGAAAAAACAAGGATGAACTAAGATTTAATATTCCATGTAAACCCTGGTGGCAGAACTAGCCCTAAGCATTAAACATTAAGATAGTTGAGGAAATGTTTACATTCTGGATTTTCAGATTTTCCTGAGATCCTATTTCCTTTATTATTTTGGGACACGTATGACAGGAATCTACCCATTTGGGATCTCTATCCCAGGAGTTGGTTAACTATGGCCCCCTGGCCCATTTGACTTCATTTTGTGAGTAAAATTTTATTGGCAGATGCTAATGTATTGCCTGTGGCTACTTCTGCACTGCAGTGTCAGCCACAGGTAGTTGCAACAGAGACCAAACAACCGACAAAGCCTAAACACATATTTATTATCTGATCTTTTATAGGAAACTTTAGCTGAAGTTTTCTCTGGGTTAATATATTCTCAAGAATTATTCTGGGATTTTCATTTCCCGAGAATTACAACTCACTAATATGAGTCCCATTCCATTTGGGCTTTTATTCTCTGCCTTCCAATGAGAGAGCTAGCTATCTAAAACCTAATTATGAGAAGATATTGAAGACTGATGCTGGTTTTTATGTGTTTCTCTCAGGTGGCATTTCCTCTCTAATAGAAGATTTCTGAAGAGGCATGGTGGAGAGTAAAAAAATTAATATCTCATTTTATAATTTCAGAGTCTACAGCAAACTGGAAAAGCTCTTTTTAGTGCTCTTCTAATTATATGACCTACTCCACTTCTGACCTGATTTTATCATATATAACCTTGTTTACTTTATCATATACAACTTTGTTTTATTTCTCTCTCTGGCTGATGGATCCTTAAACTAGTTATTATTTTTTCCTTTGGCGCATTGGCTTAAGTCCAGTTTTTGGAGGTCCGTGAGTGGCATCAGCCACACAAGTAAAAAGTGACGTGCTCCTTATGTCTGTGGTCAGCCGTAGGGAAGCTGCTGCACTGCCATTCTTTTCATTCCAGAAGAAAGTACAGAAGAAATAACTTTATTTACAATTTAAAAATGTATATTATATGGTACTGGAGGATAAGTATTACTTGGCAAAAAACAGAAGAAAAAGCTCCTGTAGTAATGACAGCTGGCCTGCAATTGTAAATATTTATATAGGTTTTTGAGGTTTACAGAGCACTTGCCAACACTCGTTTAATCTTTTCTACATCTTTGCAATAAGTATTTGTATTCCCACTTCACAAGTGAGATAACAGGCTTAGATTAAACTGTGATAAGTGACAGAGGTAGAACAAATTTATGTTTTTAGGTACTAAACATCACGCTGTTCCAAGTATCTGTATGGTTTTTATTGGAAAAGACATTGAGAAGTGTGATGAGGAGGAGTTAAAGGACTCTGCAGGGACAGGGCGAGGGCAGGGAAAAGCAATTTCCTCCCTACAGAAAAGGCAATCTTCTTCACGGCAAGTAGAGAAAATTAAAGAAATTCTTGAGACGTTTGTTCTTCATTTATCTGCTCCTTTGTTTAAACAGCTATTTATTGAGAACCTATTATGTGTCCGGAACTAAATACACAGCAGTGAACAAAAGATACCTGTCCTCATGGAGTGAATATTTACAGGGGAGAGGCAATAAAAAAAGATGAAGAAAATACATATTCTATTAATCAATGATAAGTACCAAGGAGATAAAAAGCAGAGAATGGGGATGTAAAGTGTCAAGGTATCAGGTTAAAGTTTTAGAAAGAGTGATCAGAAGAGGCCTTGCTGAGACGGTGTAACCGGAAAAGCGGGTGTTCGTACTGCCTGTCACCTACCAGATCCAATAAACAGAGACAGGGCTTGAATCTTTATGGGCGCTTTGTTCAGAGGGCTGGCGATCTGAGAAGAGGGCAGGTTTGTACCCTAACAGACTATCTTAAATTCTGTTTAAAAATGGCCCTGTTTATAAGGAGAACAAAGTGTAGTACTTAAGGGGTTTGGAATTCAGGGTAAAGTTAGTTGGATTAAAAATCTGCAGCATTCTCGCCCTGGGTGGTGGTCTTTAGCTGTGTCCTGGGCAGTGGGGTCTCACCCTGGAGTGCAGTGGCTCAGATACCATCTTGATGGCTTGCAGTCCCCCTGAGGCACAGCGGTGGGACTGCTCATAGTCTCCTGGAGTCCGAGTGGGTTTTCCTTCAGTTCCTGGAACAGTAGTTTTTACAGGCATTGATTACTAAGCTTATTAGCTATTACCTGAACTAAAATTTTCCAACTTGCAAATCTTCCATCAAAGGCAACTGATAAGTTATCCAAAATACTGGGAATGTTATTTTGACCAATTTGTCTAATGTTACCTTTTACTATTTTCTCTTGGGAGATATTTAGTACCCATTCTATATTTATTAGAGGTAAATCAATGGAATTCATTATTCAATGTTTCTAACCAATTATGCCTACTAATTAATTAATCCAGTGATACTCCAATACTTTATGGCAGCAAGGGACTTGGTAAAGCTTGGTACACTTTTTCACATTAGTCCAGACATATCCCAGGTATTATATATAATTTTTAAATAATTTTTTTGTATAAAGAATCTGTAAGTGAAAAACTGTAACTTCCAGTATTGTCAAAACATTAACATAGATAAAAGGAATTACTATATGGTTTTGTACAATGGGCTTGGTAATGGTAGAAATACAGAACTACTAGAAATATAAAAGTTTAACTTATTGCCTTGTGCTGTACTGGAAAACGTGATAAAGGACAGTTAGCACTCTTTTCCCACAACTAGTGTGTACCTGCATCTACTTTCTGGGACACTCAGTCTATAACTGAGAAATATCTCCTGTCCTTATGTCAGGCTAGTGAAGCAATAAAGGCAACTGCTATTGACATTTAAGGGAATTCACTGAAGAAATAACAGTCTCTTTTCAACTCTCATGCTCTGTTGGTGGGAAGGCAGATTGATGTAGCCACTATCAGGAAAAATATGGAGGCTCCTGAAAAAAATTAAGAGTGGAATTGCCTTATGGCCCAGCAATCCCACTTCTGGGTATACTGGTATATCCAAAGAAACTCAAACAGCAATTTGGAGAGATACGCACCCCTGTGTTCACTGAAGCATTATTTACAATAACCATGATACGGAAGCAATCCAAGTGCCCATCAGTAGATAGTGGATAAAAAAAGCTGTGGTACATTTACACAATGGAATATTACTTGGCCATAAAAAGGATGAAATCTTACAATTTGTGACTGCAGGAGTAGAACTAGAGGTGGATGCTAAGTGAAAAGACAGAGAAAGACAAATACCATATGGTTTCAGTTACCTGTGTAAGCGAAAGACAAAATAAGTGAACAAACAAAATAGCAACAGACTCATAGTTGTAGAGAACAGACTGGTGGTTGCCAGAAGGGAGGGGGGTTGGGGACTGGGTGACAAGTTGAAGGGATGAGGAAGTACAGATTGGTAGTTACAAAATAGTCATGGGGATAAAAAGTACAGCATAAAATAGAGTCAATAATATTGTAATAACTATGTATGGTGCCAGGTGGGTACTGGAAATATCAGGGGAACACTGTGTAAACTACATGATGGTCTAGCCAGTATCTTGTACATCTGAAACTAATACAAAATAATGCTGAATGTAAACTGTAACTGAAAAAAATAACAATCCCTTTAGCCAGCACCTGAATTTGCAAAGAAAATACACAGGAGTCAAAAAATTTCAGCTTTATTACTGAGAAAACTGTTCGGAGAATACAGCCTAGATTTTCAAGCAAGTGTTCTTGCTAATGTTACTCTCCACAATTAGAATTATCCCCTAAAATGAAGGGACTGGTGCCCTGCTGAGCTCACTACATGGCCAAAAGCAAATGGCAAAATAAAGTCTCTGCAGACAATTAGCTATCTTAGAGAAGGGCTAGGTGCAAGGCTGCCAAGTAGACTGCAGCGTGGATGTCCATGGGTTGTGAAAGCCCCAGTCCTGGCCTCGGCCCAGCATCCCCTTTCCCCTCCCACACAGCATGAGTCCCAAGGGGGGAGTCCCCGGGAGAAGATGCCAGAGTGTCACACTGATGGGGTTCCCACCCTGTGTGGCCATCAGTGCAGGGAGGATCGGAGCTCTTCCCTGAAGATTTCCCTTGATTTAGCAATTTTTTTCACATTACTATTAGTGGGGAACTAGAAAAAGACTTATTACTTATTCCTTAAATTAACTGGGTCTTAGTTTTAACATCATTCACTCAATTATCAAAAGAAGAAGACTTGTAAAGATTCTTGGAAAAAATGGATACCAGAAAATTACCTAGCAGGTGTTCACTGAGCGCCAAAAATTTGTCCCGCATGTACAGTACTGGTTTCTAGTGCTACCCCAAGAAATTGTAATTCAACAGTTTAGACAACAGTGGTAAATATAAGGTAATAGTAAGTAATACAGCCCAGAAAGTTAGTTTGTGTCGTATGTGACAAACTAAATGTACCAGCAGGATAGAAGGCAGCATGGCATATTGTAGAAAGCCCTGGTCTGGGAGCCCAGAGGCCCGGGTTCTTGTTTTAATCAAATCTGAGAAAAATCTAGGCAAAACTACTTACTCTCTTTAGGTTTCAATTTCCTATTCTGTAGAAGTGAAAATTTGACTAGAACCCAGTCTAAATTAAAAATTCACTTTTTTCTAATATAATTTAATATCCACCAATATAACTTTGGACTTTTTGAGGTTACAATGAATTAAGCCCCACGCATTTTTTTTCCATATCAGGAAGTGCAAAAGAATAATGAAAAGAAAACGTAAAGTCAGTAGAAAGGTAATAATAGACAAAGATTAATCAAAGGAGGAAAGGAGGAAATTCAATCATAAATATTTCAAAGGTCCAAAACAACATTTGTTAAGAGGACGGTGAAGGGAAGTCAGTCGTGAACTTGGTGTTGCTGCACTTACACTTACGAAGGGAAATGCATGGGCAGCTCTGTGGAACCCCGTGCAGGCCCCTTCCCTGGAGTGTAATTTCTTACAGAGAGGCTGAGATGTGGAATCAAATATGCACGTTTTTTGGTTCCAGCCTGGAGGACTCTGCGGAGCACTGCTGTTTTCCACAGATTGAAGTGTCACTCTTGCCATGGGCACCTTCAAAAGAAAGAAGTGACAGAGAGGACAGGAAGAGGCTCTTTGCTCTCGATCGCTCAGCTGTCTCTGTCACTGCTATATATTTTATAGGATGAGGAAATAGGAATTTGGTTTGTTTCCACTGCTAAAGAAGAATAAGGCAATTTCTTGGAAAAAAAAAAAAGTTATGTGTGGGCGAACCCGAGACCCCTTCAGGAAGGGCCGCTCTCCCTGAAACTGCAGATGCAGGCTGCAGGGACCCTGCGAATCCCTTACTGATTTCAGGAGAAACCCCTTGTTAGTTTTCACACCCTCTCACTGCCATCCACGAGACTGGCTTGAAAAAAGAACAAGTATACGTGAAAAGGTGGGCATTGGAGGGAACCTTGGGGAAAAGAGGGCAGAAGGCCTTTTCTCTAAACAAACCCACTGTCCTCCTTGAGTTTTTGTTATGAACTCCCTCCAAAATACCTTTGCATTTGGACTTCTGGAGCCCTATTTGGAATTAAGAGGACCACAAAATTTAATTTTGTGTAAAAGGGTAAGAAGTAACCAATCATGATTAAGATTTTCTCATCACATGAAGAGAGGCAGTTTCCCAAAGGTTTTTTTTTTTTTTTTTTAATGTTTTCAGAGACTATTTGTGGGACAGGTTTACTTTCTGGCTTTCGTCCTCCCAAAGAAAAACTTGAGCTTTAGTTGTCTGCTGTGTCGATCAACTTGGAGATCACAGGCAACCGATTTTTTCTGTAGGGGGACATTTCAATGATTCTTTTGGCATGAAAGACAAGGAAGTTGGGAGAACTAATTTCCTCTGTTTAATTGCTTCATAAGATAACAGAAATTTAGAATTTTGAACTTTTGCTCAGAGGAGGAAAAGAGGATACAAGGGAAAGAAACTGTGATGGAAAAAAAAGTTCTGATTAGGGAAAATAAAAAACATGATTAAAAAATAAGCGAACAAAGAGAGGCCTAGAAAGGGCTGGTGGGCAGTTCTCTGTGGTGGTGATAGCCTGATGCCATTAATGACACTGATCTCTAGTAATAAATTTCAGATACTTTATGTACTCTGATAGTGTCCCCACATCCCCAGAGCCTTGAGTTAAAGTTGATTGCACCAACAAGGATTCTAGAGAAGGTTTCAGAGAAGGAACAAGACATGAGATTCACCTAGAAAATGATGGGATGGGAGGAAAGAGAGAAGCTTTAAGAGATGAGCTGGCATGCAGGGATTAAATGTCAGCAATAACTGGAATTCACGTCTGGACATATGGGTGACAAAGAGAACCAAAGCATCTCCTTCCAAGAACTGCAGAAGTGATTGGGACAGTGAGAAACTTCTCAGAGTACTTGGGATGAGGAAGAATTCAACTACTTCATGAAAGAAAGAAAGAAAGAAGAGAGAGAGAAGGAGGGGGGGAGGGAGGAAGGAAGGAAGAAAGAAAAGGAAAAAAAGAAAAGGAAGAAAGAAAGGAAAGAAAGAAAAGAAAGAAACAAGAAAGGAGAAAAAGAAAGGAAGGAGAGCTTGAGGTCTCCTGGGTAACATTTTCCCTTTCTTGCCTGCAGTGTGTATAGTTTCTCAGACTCCAGTGCCCAGGTCTCATTTTTGATATACTGTTATTTCTTTAGTTTAACTAAGAAAACAATGCAAATCATAGTCAGGAGAATGTACTTAAGTAAATGTGATATATTCAAAATGATATCTTTACTTTGGGTAATGATTTTTGCTCTTCTTGAAGTTACATAAATCTTATTTGGTATCCAGCGAGATATCAAACATTATTGCTAATAGCTCACAAATTGGGATTTGAACTTTATAGCCTGAAATAATTGTGTTTGTTGTTCCTGTGTATGTGGATGTAGGAATATACCCACAGGTATCCACTTGGGTATCTGTACTTTAGCAAGGAGAAGGTTAAATTAGCCCACTGAACTAGAAAATGAAAATTCCTCTCTCCCCGACCTAACAGATGAAATGTCAGCCTGAAGCCAGGGATTTTCACATGGCTAAATGAACCTGTGACTTACTTTTGCATTATTCATGATAGATTCCGGGATTTCTGTGGTTGGCATTGTTGTCAGAAGAAAATGAAAGACGTAGATCAAAATAGGCATTAACTTTCTTTGTATTTATGTGGTTGATTCCTTTTGCATTTTTAAAAATTGTATTACTGATGTATGTATCTAATGGGAGCTTTCCTCAAAAGTAACATTTTAGGGGGTACACTTTACTTCATGAACATATTTAATAACAGTGTTCATAGATTGAGTTTATACTTCTTACTGCTCAGCTCTCTCAAGTGGCTTTACGAGGTGCTACATAAAGAACACAAAACCTATCAAGTTAGGCTTATTTTGATGTATTCTTGCCTAATAACACATTTAAATTGTATTGGCGTTGTAGTATGCTTACGTATAATACTCTAATTTACCTTTAAAAATTTTTATTAACACCTCTTTTATAATCTTGTTTTCAGCCCTAAATATGAAGCCACCTTCTCTTAAATTGCATTGATAAAGCAACACTAATTACTTCAGTTTTAATATATCTATTATGATTGAACATATATTCTTTGTTATGCTGCTGGATAGATGGCATAAGTGTAGGGTGTATTCCAGTCTGTGGAGTCAGTTGTGGAGAGAAAGGGTCACAAATAGGAAAATAGAAGTGACAGAATCACTTGATCATTGGCATAAATGACTGAGAAAGTTGGAAGGTTGTCACATGTTTGCTAATTCTTTAAAAATTGAACATGGATGTCCTTTTCTCATTTTCCTGGACTTTGGTGTGGAAGCAAAATGGTAAATGAAAAGAGAATGGATGCCTAGGTTTTGATATTTGGGTTCAGATCTTAGCTCTCAATTCTACTACTTAAATTACCTTAGACAAATTTTTAAAAATCTGTTTGAGTCTTGGTTTCCTCGTCTGCAAAAAGGAGCTAATGCTATTTAAAATACACACTTGTGAGAATTAGGTAAGAATATGAAATAAAGGATCTAATACAATACAGGTCCTCAGTAATTGTGTTTCTTGCAGCAGTTCCTTCTCTCAGAGATTTCTAAAGCTCAGCCCCATTTCTTGCCGGACTCCAGCATGGTCAGTCAACTCTTCCTTTGGTTGCATTAGTTACCCAGGTGTCTCTGGAGACCACTAGCTTGCAGTGCTGAGAACCAGGGCTTATTCTTTCCCTCTGAATGTCTGGCACTTAGCGCAGTGTCTGATATGTTATACAATTAATAAAAACATTAATACAATTAATAATATATCAATCATTAATATCATTAAGAATAAATATTTATTTATTGAATGAATCCACTCAATAAAATTTTTTATTTTTGCCTAGGCCAGTTGAGGTTAACTTTCTGTATTTTTCAACTGAAGAAGTCCTGAAAAATATAGAAAACAGGAGGCTACTCTTTTCATAAAATTTCCCAAGGAAGTGAGCAGTTGTTAAAGCTGGAGGAAAGAAGTGTAATGTAGAAGGTAAGGGAAGAAACACCATTTTGGGGAAAAGAGGATTGAAACACTGGAAAGGCATTCAAAAATCTTCCTGTTGATGTAGAACAACTAGAAATGCCGACTATAAGGGGTTGTGATGAGCTGGAGAAACAAAAATTACCTGAGTTCCAAAACAGGAACTGTTTCAAAACAGTTCAGAGACATGTTCAAAAACAGCTGGGACTTCACATTAGCCTGTTTTTTTCATGGTGAAATTAGGTTTACCCTCAAGGTTGAGAAATAAAACATAACAACATCAGGAATTGTAGGGTTGGACGCAGGGAGTAGCTGCTGAGGGAGGAGGTGGTATAGTAATAGTGTTGTCAAGTCAATACATTATAAATCTGGAACAATAGAGGGTCAAAATTCGAACTCAGGTTGAATTGTTAGGGTAGGAAAAGTTTCATGTTTGACCCTGAAGGTGAAGCGGAAGGTGTAGCAGACTTTGAGGTTCCTTGCAATTGCAAGGATAGATGAAGGGGCTGAGAGGAAACAAAGACAGTGATGGGCATCATTAGAATATTAAAAGCATGTTTGAAGGATAGAAAGTCTTTAATTTCTTTCCATGTTTCGAGAAATTGTCTAGGAATCCGTATTATGAGGTCTAAATAACTATTATTGAATTATTTTGTCTAATAGCCTATTTATATATATATGTATATATATATATATATTAAAGATTTTATTTATTTATTTTTTAGAGAGAGGGGAAGGGAGGGAGAAAGAGAGGGAGAGAAACAGCAATGTATGGTTGCCTCTCACATGGCCCTCACAGGGGCCTGGCCTGCAGCCCAGGCATATGCCCTGACTGGGAATTGAACCGGGACCCTCTGGTTCCCAGCCCGCACTCAATCCACTGAGCTACACAAGCCGGGCTAATAGCCTATTTATATTATTCATTGTATAGTAGACTCTGACTAGAGTCTACTCAATACCTATCTCATTGTGTGCCTACCATCCATTTCTATAATTTACATCTTTTCCTCCTCCGTCCACATGATTGCAGCTATATTTGTATCATGTGCATCTGACCCTTTGGCCATATTTATTCCTGGATGGACACTTGGCCTCAGAGGGGAAAATTAGTATCTGTATTTGCAAATGATTGCAAAAACCTTTGGGTGGATTTGGGATTATTTTACGTAAATGTGATAAATGGGAGAAGCTGGGGTTACAGGGAGGAGAGACAGAGAAGAGAGGGAGAGAAATAATTGAGGGCAGAGAAAAGTGATGCACATTGAAAGAAAGAAGTAGAAGTAAGTGTAAAAAAGACTCCCTGAACTGTCCCAGTTCCAGTTCTCTCCTAAGGCCTTGCTTCATCCCTTTCCTTACACTTGGTAAAATACTTCGTATCATTCCAGTAAATCCTAGTTTTTCCATTAGTTACTAGTGCAGTGAAATGCCAACATTTATTCTTTCAATTATTTGTCTCATAAACATTAATGGAGCTCTTATATGTATAAGCATTTTGCTTTTGCTGGGGGCCTAGATTCTTGCCTCAGAAGTACAAGCACTATGCAAGGAAAATAAAGGTCTCTTCGGGAATGATATGTGGGAGGCATTAACTCATAGACTTCAGAGAGCATGGTCTATGTTTATGACTAATCAGAAATTGAAGACGAAGCAATACTCCTGTTTTCTTATGTATTATCCAATTAGTGGATGATTAGTCGGAAGTATGATTTATCACCAAGAGAAGAGAGAGCATCTAATTTGTTTCCAGAGGCAACAATAGAAAGGATGACCTGGAGCAATAAATCATTGACAACACATTTTACTTTTCAAGAGTTATTGAGCATCACTGAACAGCAGGTGTCATATAAGAAAATAGTGAAAGACAAGACTGAAAAGTATCTTCTCTACTAGGCTTTCATGGGTTTGGATTTTATTCTTTCAGCAGTGTAAAACTATATAAATCATTACAGAATGAAAATGTCTAAGGCTGGTTAGGTCAGGATTTCTCATGCAGTACAAGCCTTGGGACTTAAGTGCTTAGAGTTTTTACGTTTTCTGCGATCCTCAGTAACGAGACCAATAAGTGGTAGTTACTGTGCCTGTGTCTTCCAGACGTACTCTCTAGGGGCTAATTTCAAAAAGAAAAAGATAGCAGATCATGAAAGAGTCTAGCTGCTTAATCCATACAGTGATGGCCTTCAAGGCATGGTCTTTTTCAAACCTCTGGGAAGCTAATGTATGGTCTCTCAAACAGCTTTCAGTAGATGCTAGGCTTCAAAGTGAGCTGTGTTATTTAACTATATCAATTTTCAACAGTAATTCCTTACTGTTTAAAATAGGATAAAAGTTGTAAGCTTCCCTAAAGCTTATAACCTAGAAGGGAAGGAATTTACACAAAGTTGAGGAGAAGTCAGAGGGCTAGATCACTCTTATATTTGTGAACTAAAAAAAAAAGGGGGATAAGACAGCATGAATAAAAACGAAGTATTAGCCAGAAATAAGATAGGATTACAGCGTAAATATAAGTGCCCGTTTGTAATTTGTGGTCATATATTTAAATACTGAGCTTGTTGGCATAATTTATCCCTTAATATTTATTGTCTTGAGTGCTAATTGGAATATAGCTAATTTAGTGCATTTGGACATGAGGTTTTTCAAAGAGGAAAAAAATAATACTAGAAGAAAGGGTTCAAGGGAGAGGAGGATATTTCCCAGGATTTGTAATGACAATGTTGGACTCAAAAATCAAAGCTGTACAGAGAGAAGTGGAAGTAAAAGCAGGAGAGTATAAGAGGGTAGTGATTAATTGTTAATGCATTAGGAGTCTCATGAGATTAAAGATTTAAAACACAGAGAGAGTAGGGCCATGAGATCAAAAGATAGGAAGAATTCATTTGAGAGTAGAATGTCCCAAAAGATTTTGAACTTCTGGTGATGAAATTGTTTGTTTTAATATGGTCTATAATTATAGAGAGGGTACTGTTCTGCAGTGAAGGAAATATTGGAAGAGATTAAAAAAACAAAGGTTAGAAACTAAGAGACAAAGGTATGGGATGGTTTATTAGCACAGATACAATAATCACTAAAAATGATGACCTAATGACTGGAGTTAATGTAGAGAATAAGGTATGAGTCAGTGTGGATAAAGAGCATAAACTTCAAAGAAGTAGGGGTTTACTTTCCTCCCCCTCCTTATTCCTGCTTGCCTGCCCTTCCTCCCTCCCTCCCTCCCTCCCTTCCTTCTTCCCTCCCTTCCTCAAGGAGACTTGGCCTGTAGAGACTTGGCATGACTTTGGGAGTGTTACCTGAAAATACAATTTGCATTAGAAGAAAAGAGTGAAGTTAATATAGTAACTAATGGGACAAAGCAATTAAAACAAAATCTTTAAAGATTGAAACATTGAAATAACTAATATAAGAATATAGATAATAGCAAAAATGATAAAATAAAAATAGAAATGGTGGATTTATTACTAAAAAGAATATTTGTAGAAACAGTGTCATTAAGTGATGCTCATTCAGGAAGAGATACTGAGGTTACTTAATATTATGTCCTCCAAATGATCAGATTTCCTATTTTTGATTCTTCAAAAACACTAGAATATACAACCTACAAGCAATTATTATAAATGGTATTTTCTTTATTTTTGCAATATATTTTTTTTAATATTAAAGCTATTGGGGTGACATTGGTTAATAAGATTATATAGGTTTTAAATGTAGATTTCTATGGTAACATGATCTGTATATTGCATTACGTGCCTACCATCCAAAGTCAAATTATCTTTCATTACCGTATAATGAAAATATTCTCTCCACTGGTCCCTGTTCAAATATTCTCTCTCTCTCTCTCTCTCTCTCTCTATATATATATATATATATATGTGTGTGTATATATAGACACACACACATATAAATATATATATTCCTCTCAAATATTCCTTTATATATACACCATATATAGATATAATCAACAGATTGTTCACAACTTATCTACTGATTTTTTATATATATGTATATATATATATCAGTGAAAAATAGTCATCTAAGTTGCATGCACTTTTTCACTGTTTAAAAAAACTGTTAATCACATACTTCAAAACCTTCCTAATTTTGCCCTGGCTGGTGTAGCTCAGTGGATTGAGCGCGGGCTGGGAACCGAAGGGTCCGGGTTTGATTCCCAGTCAGGGCACATGCCTAGGTTGCAGGCCAGGTCCCTGTGAGGGCCATGTGAGAGGCAACCACACATTGCTGTGTCTCTCCCTCTCTGTCTCCCTCCCTTCCCCTCTCTCTAAAAATAAATAAAAATAAAATCTTTAAAAAAAAAACCTTCCTAATTTTAAGATTTATTATTTGTTCCCTGTTCTTTTAATAATTATGAGGTAGTAGCTTACTTTGCTTCAAAGCTTAGTTCAATGAGAGAGATCACTTTATTTGATTTACTGTTCAAATATAGTTTATCTTCTAGATCCTGCCCGTCCTTTAGTCAGTCTTTTAGTCAGAAATAATTGAGAGAAAAAATTTGAACTAATCTCTTACAAACTTGCATGCTTTTGAAAAAAGACTAAAAGTTCTATTAACATGGTTACTTCAAGCCTCACAATCCTAGTAGACTGTTGGAATTTTATTCATTTAAGAGTAATTATATTTCAAACATAAGGGTTTCTAGGCAATTCTTTAGGATGAGATAAAAACTCAATTTGGAGGTGACAGCATTTCAGCTTTCATTTTCTTTCTTTAAAGGGTGTAGAGGCACAAAGGAGAAGGTGAACAACCTCAACAAAGCCATCATACTGGTATTAAGGGGAAAAACCACAAGCAATAATGTAAATTAAAATGTTAGAGTTCCGCATTATTTTAAAATTATGCATAATTAATAAAATTGTAAGACTCTCAAGAAATGGGTGGAAGATTGCTTACTAAGAAATAAAACAGAATTTGTCCTATGTAGCATTTACAAATAAACCCTAGATAGGATATAATTTATTTTACTTTAAACTGTTTTTAATGTTAAAAATAAATAAATTTACCTCCTTTTGGCGTTAAATTATAATTAGTTTTCAATTCTAATCAGAATAACCTTAATATGTTAGAGACAAAAATCTTTTATATAAATTTAGGGCACATCAAAGTACAGTGTAAATATTTATTTAAAATTGTTTCAGAGTGAAAGCAGTATTTTTAGCTAATAAGAATGGTAGACATGGAACCAAAGTACAGATCAAACCTGTTAGTACACTATTCCAACATGAATTAAATATTCTTTAAAACATGCAATTGAATATATTTAAAGAGACTAAAAATGAAAGAGCATAAGAGTAAACATAACTGAAAAAAATGAAAAGATAAAATAATTTCAGAAGCGAATAGTATAAGATGACAATGGTAGAATTTATTTGACTATAAGTACAATAAAGGTCAATGAAGAGAGAATTAAAATAGTCAAGACAAAAACAAAGGAAACATAAAAACCATTAGTGATAAATGCAGATTATCAAAGAAGATTAAAAAATCTAAAATTGAAGTTCCTCAAGAAGCAAACTAGTTTAGACTTATAGTCCAAGAACAGTTTCTAGAAATAAATCAAGACCTAAATCTACACATTATAAACACCCTCATGTACCCATGAAAATTGACAGGGGAGGTCACCTTTTGGGTTTTAAGCATAAAGAAAATATTCTCTGGGCATCCAAGAAAATATATCAGATTTCTTCCAGAGGAAAGAAACACTTTGGCTCAAACTTTTTGTTAGCAACATAAAATTAAGACAACAATGGAGCAAATTTTCTAGATATTGAAAGGAAGTAAGTATGAGTCAAGAATTTTAAATGTGGCTAAGCTCTCTTTGATGTCTGAAGACTATAAAAAAACAACAGTAACCTGAGAACATGTAAACAAAATTTAAGGATTGTTGTATCTATAAACCCTTTCCGAGGAATCCATTAAAGGACAAACACCATCAACCCTAGAAATGATTGGGAAAGGGGGCCAAGGAGAACTGAATGTAGTTAATATTAGATCTAAGATTTAAGAAAAAGTAGGGACATGTGTGGAAAATAGTATGCAAATGCTATGGACTATAACATATCAAATAAAAAAAACTAAAAAATTGAAAGGAGGAACGAGTGAAAGGGAAGATAGAAAACACTCTGCTCTATGGAGAATAGTTAGGATTCAAAGGATAGTAGAAACCTAAGCAAGAAAAAAAAAGACTATAAATATGAATGTTATCTGTATAAATATTACCCCTAGAACAAAAACTATGACCTTCTGTAGAATTGGCTAGAGGGAACTATATTTAACAATTATTCAATCACATACTAATCAAGGTTTTACTGTAAAAGAAATTTGCATCTATATTTTAAGTCCCTACTGAGTTGACTTTAAGTTAATAAAAAGGGAGATTCGGCTGGATGGGCCTGATCTCATCAGGAGAATACATTAAATATAAGGGATTAGGCCTTCCTTGAGTTCATAGGCTCCACACAGCTCATGCCCATGAGGTTGCAGACTGCCAGCCCGCTTGAGATTTTCCGTTCCTAATTGCCTGCTCTGTATGCTTTGGACTTGCTTAGCCAACACCACAATTGCATAAGTTAATTCCTTATTTCCTTTCCTTTCCTTCCTTCCTTCCTTCCTTCCTTCCTTCCTTCCTTCCTTCCTTCCTTCCTTCCTATATCTATCTACCTATGCACCTATCTATCTGTTCATCCATCTCTTTCTCTGTGTATATGTATGTATGTTTATGTATACAGACACATGTACCTCCTTCTCTGGTAGAACTCTGACAAATTAGCAATGAGAATTCAACAGCATATTGAAACAATGCATCACAGCTAAGTAGGGTTTATCCCAGGGTTGAAGGAATACTTCAGTATTAAGAACTGAGTTAATACAACTCACTCAGTTACGACATCTTAGGAGAAAACATATAATTATCTCTACAGATACTAAAAAACCCTTCAACAAAATTTTATCCTTATTTCTTTCTTTCAAGACATTTTTTAAATCCTCACCCAAGGATATGTTTATTGATTTTAGAGAGGAAGGAAGAGAGAGAGAGAGAGAGAGACGTTGATGTATGAGAGAAACATCAATCAGTTTTCTCCTGTATGTGCCCAGACTGAAGACAGAACCCTCACCCAGGTGTGTGCCCCAACCAGGGATGGAACCAGCCACATTTTTGGTGTATGGGACCATTTGTCAATCAATTGAGCCACCCAGCAGGGCCAATTCCTATTTCTGATAGCAGCACTTATTTACAAGAAGTAATGGACAATTCCTTAAAACGATAAGCCTCAATATCAGACTAAACTATTTCAATCTCAAACTAAGCCAATGAGGGGAAAAAAAAAAACCTGAAGACACTTTCTAAGGTGAGGAACAAGCAAGAGATATTTGCTTTCTCCATTATTCTTTGCCTTTATATTGGAGTTATTGGTCAGTGTAAAGTGACAAGAGAGAACACGTATAGGCTTGAGAAATGGAATAGAATAGGCAAAAGTATATTTATAAATAACATAGATATTGAAAAACTCAACGTGATTAATTTTAAAGCTTATATAAACAACAGAAAATTATAGTAAGGAAGCAGCATATGGAATTAACATACAAAATTTAATAGTTTCATATGATTAATAATAACCAGTTAAAATATATAATGGATGAGCTGACTGTATTTATAATAGTTACATAAAGACAAAATATTCAATAGTTAGGAATGAACAAACAGTAGCAAAATCTGGCCAAGGAGGAATACTTTAGAACACACCCAAGAGACATAAAAGTTGATGTAATAAATGTAAAAGTTTTCATATATAAATATATATCTCTATAAATATGCATGTGTATCTACAGACACACATATATCTACTTCTATATATTTATATAGGTATATACATATATATATGGAGACTCTATCTATTCATCTATCCAAAAAGTTAATTATTTTTCTGGAGCTAAGCAGGTTTATTCTAAATTTTATATGGAAAATCAAATATGCAAGAATAGATAAGCCATTATTAAAACACACTAAAAGCTCCTATAATGTATAATAGAACAGAATGGAAAAGCAGAACTTGTCCCAGGTATTCATGAACATTTAGTGCATGATAAAGAAAGTATCTCAAATCCCTCAGGAAAATAGACTTTTAATAAATGTTAATACAACTGGTAGCTATTTGGAGAAAAGGTGAAAATTGGATCTATAACTCACATCATATAATAAAATTAAACTCTGTAGTAACCTAGATATGTGGAGTACCTTTCAAATTATGACTCAAAATATAAAAATAATATTATAAGAACATGTCGATGAATTCAACTACTGTATATAAAATAAGAAAAGCACATGTTAGTGACAATTAAACAAAACAAAACCATCAGAAAAATAAAATCCAAATCAGATGGGACGGTGTATTTGCAATTTATAACATATCGCAGATAGACAGCTAAAATATAGTAAGGATTTTTAAAACTAAAGAAGGAAAAGACAATAAGCCCAATGAATAAATGGACAAAAACCACGAACAAACAGATCATGAGAGAAAATACACAAAAATGCTCCTTAAACATATAAAAAGAACCTCAGCTTCACTCAGAATAAGAAATACTCATATACAAATTAAAGCTACACAGATGTTATTTTTATATACAAAGATTGACAACCCAATTTGAAGACAAGGTTGTGGTGAAACAGGAATTCTCATTTTTTTGTTGATGATAATGCAAAATGAGTTACCAACAAAATTACACATACATTTACATTTTAACCACAAAACTCACACTTCTTTGCATTTACTTTAAAGGTATCTCCACAAATAGAAAACTGCATACGTACAAAGTTATTTATTGCAGCATTGTTTATGATAACGACAATTAATAACACAAATATCCATCAGTATGAGGTTGGTTCAACAAGAAACTAGCTACAATCTCACAGTGGAATTCTGTGCAGCTGTGAAAAAAAGAAAATATCTATGATCTTATATATAGTGATTTTCATGTCATATTGTTAAATGAAAAAATGCAAGGAACACAGTGTATAATTTAAGAACATACTGGCAGTAACCGGAGGTGAGGTGGGAGGGGATAATGGGGGGAGAGGGGAAAGGGTTTTCAGGAACATGTACAAAGGACACAGGGACAAAACCAAAGACAGGTAGGATCAAGGGTGGGAAGTGGGGATGGCTGGGGTGGTGGCAGGGAACGGCGGGGGTGAAAAAGAGACTACATACTTGAACAACAATTAAATAAAAAATAAAATAAAATAAATAAATAAAATAGAATCTTAAGACAGAAAAAATGAAAAGAAAAAGCATAACAAAAAGAAAGGAAGTAAAAAATCATCACTCTATTTATCTCTCTACCTGTCATCTAATCTATAATTGGTCATTTCCCAAAATTAAACACAGGAAGGATGAACGAGACTCCGAATCAGAACTCACTGAAATTAGCTGCAGGAGGTTGATGAGAGTGAGCCGAGGGGCCGGGAATGAGAGCCTGAACTGTCTTCAGTTCTGCAGCCCTAAGTTGTGTGCACTCCCAAATACCACGGTGCCATACCACGTTGTATAATACAGTCTACAGAGCCTGTGAGAAACACGGGGTTAGAGTCACAGCAATTAAAAACGTCAACAGTGACACATTAAAAAAAAGTGTAGGAACCTAATAAAAGTGGTACACAGTTATACACACATCAAATGGTTAAGAAGTACATAAAATGCAGTAAACATGGCCCTCTACCCTGTACAAGCCGAAAGGGTGCTGGTGGAAGTGGGCATAGGGTGTAGCTTGCGTGTTGTTGTGAAGTGGAGAAAGCAGGGTTAGAGGGAAGTCGTGATACCTGTTGTGAATGTGACGTGCGTGGCCGATGACACGCAGTGAGCTGAGATCGCTGGTGGATGTTCCGGAGAGGGGGAGCGGATCTTTTCGTTTGTTCTTACTCCACTTGGTTCAGCTGGGCGATGTTTCCAGTTGACGGTATTGTGCATACGCCAAGACCAGATTTGTGTTTTGCTGAAACACTTAGTGTTGAAACAAATCAAAATTTTCCAAAACAAGTATTAAGCAATTTTCAGTCCTGAATATTACATAATAAAATACAAAATTGTATTTAAAAAAGGATAAAAAGCACTCCTAAAAGTGAATACAAACAAACAAATGTGTATTCCTATCACATTGACAGCATAACCATATGCAGAAAAGGATTATTTCAGGACACTTTCAAAAAAGAAAAACCCTCCTCTGACTGCATATCATTTTTTGGAATTATTCTCAGGACAAAAAGTACTGTAGAATATATCTTAAACATCACTTGTGGGTTTATTGTTAATATCAATATTGTTGATATAATTTTGAGACTTCTGTGTATATTGTAGAATACAGCAAATAAACAGATGTGTTGATGTTATTAAGGACTAGAATTTTTCAGTTAGGAAAAGAATATATGGATTTAAAACAATGTAAGAGTTAAAACACTTTCTATTTTTGATTTTGAGTTGAAAATATTAATATGATCTCATGCTTGTTAACTGAAGGAACTGAGCAGGGGTTCATAAGACACTTCAGGCATCCTAGTGTTTTATATATACATATTTATGTATATGTGTGTATATATGTATTTCCTAGGCTAATGAATATATGTCTGCTTCTTGTACACCAAGTGAAAGTATGAATTTTAATTATAAAAATTAACACATATTTTATAATGCCTTTTCTTCATAAAAAGAGCCTAAAATGAAACCTTGGCAGCAGTTAGCACACCTATTGCCCAGATCTTGGTTTCTGAATATATTTCCAGATGAAAAAGAACCAGAACTTCTGAGAGAAATGGCTGATTATAAGCCTAAGACAGGAAAGTGCATGGAGAGACTGAGCTGTCTTGTGCCTGAAAGGGCCAAATGCAAATAAGGTAATATATAAAATTACACAAGACCCGGTTGGAACCATCCCCCACTTGACAAATTTGATAATTTGAGTGCAAAAAGAGAATAATAACAGTAATCATTATGCATTGAATAACAAAGAAAAATCCATTATTCTTAATGCTCAAAAGTACAAACCATAAAGGCTAAGAAATGGACTCATTAAACCTAAGTGCTCCTGTATATCAAAAGACACTATAAAAGGAGGGAAATGACAAGCTTCAGAGTGGATGATACTTGCTTTATGTACAACTGACAGATGATTGGTGTTTCAAATATATTAAAAACTTTTACATATTAATAAGATAAACAACCCAATAGCAAGCTTACTTTGTTATGAATAGGTAGTTCAGAAACAAGAAAGTACTAATGGTCCCTAAATAAGTGAAAAGAGTTTTAATATTACAGTGAAATAGTGAAATGCAAATTAGAGTCACACTGACTTATGACCTCTTACTGACCAAACTGGCAAAAATGGGATTCCGACAGTACAAAGTGTTTCTGAGAATACGGGATAATGATATCCCTCACCTACCTGTCATGGGAGTTTAAATTTGTTCCTTTGGAAAACTGCTTGAAATTACCTACTATAGTTGATGATAAATTCCTTATGATTCAGCATGAATCCTGATGTGTGCAACCTTATTCATAGAGGCCCCAAATGGAAAAAGCCAATAGTCTATCAACACAAGAACAGATAAACACACTTTGTTTCATACAGTGGAGTGCAGAGCAACAGGAAAATGAAATAACGAGATTTACAGGATCAATATATCTGAATTTCATTAATGAACTTGAGTGAAAGAGGCAAGAAAAATGCATGCAGTTGATTCCATTTAAATAAAGCTTAAGAACAGACTATGCAATGGTATGTTATTCGATGTTTCACATATAGATAAGAATAAAATTACATTGAAATATCAAACATATTATAAAAAAATCAAGATAGTTATTTCTCGAGAAAGACAGAGGAAGGAACTGAGCAGGGGTTCATAAGACACTTCAGGCATCCTAGTGTTTTATATATACATATTTATGTATATGTGTGTATATATGTATTTCCTAGGCTAATGAATATATGTCTGCTTCTTGTACACCAAGTGAAAGTATGAATTCTAATTTTTATTTTACTGAAGAAAAAGCCATTGGCCACTTCACTTTCCACTTTATGCTTAATTATTTGTACATTTTAAAAATGGTAAGTTATGATCACAGTTATTTATTGATTGCTTGATATTGACACTTTTGATGCAGAAATGTCATATCAATTTTCCAAATTGATCTTTTTTTAAAGATTTTATTGATTTTATTTTTTAGAGAGGGAAAGGGAGAGAGAAAGAGAGGGAGAGAAACATCAATGTGTGGTTGCCTCTCGTGCGCCCCCTACTGGGGATCTGGCTTGCAACCCAGGCATGTGCCCTAGACTGGGAGTTGAACCTATGACCCTTTGATTTGCAGGCTGGCACTCAGCCACTAAGCCACACCAGGCAGGTCCTAATTGGTCTTATTCCTTCTATTTATAATCAGAAATACTGATGACTAAAGATGAGGAGTCAGTTCTAGTTTTTAGAAAAATCTTGTAAGTACTTAAAGAAAAAAACCCCATAGTTTTATTATTTAAATATAAATTGCTTTTAAAAATCTTAAAAATAATATATTGCCATTTACTGATCAGGAGATTAAAGTTGCCATATATATATTCTTTTATTTTCATATATTTAATTTTCTCCAGGTTTTATTAAGGTATAATTGATACACAAAAAATTACACACAGTACATAGATTTGGACATACACACTCATGAAATCCATTATCACAGTCAAGGTTATAAGTATATGCATTACCTCCAAAACTTTTCTTGTGTTCTTTTGTAAGCACATTCATGCATATGTGTGTGTTTGTGGGTTTGTGGTAAAAACATGTAAAGAGATCTATCCTGTCAACATATTTTAAAGTCCGTGATACCATATTGTTAACCATAGGTACCGTGTACAACAGATTGTTAGTGCTTATTTTTCTTACATAACTAAAACTTTATAACCATTGAGCAACAATTCTCATTTCCCTCTGCCTGTAGTCTCAGGCAACCACAATTTTATTCACTGCTTCTGTGAGTTTGACTGTTGTAGATGCCTCATAGAAGTGGAACCATTCAGTGTTTGTTCTTCTGTGACTGGCTTATTTCACTCAGCATAATGTCCTCCAGATTTATCTAAGTTGTGGCAAATGGCAGGATTTCCCTGTTTTTAAAAAGGCTGAATAATAGTCCATTATATGCACATACAACATTTTTAAAATTCATCTGTTGAGACTTCCTAAGATGGTGGCATAGGTGAATGCACCGTACCGCCTCGCACAACCAAACAAAGGAAAAAAACAGAAATCTACACACCCAAAAACAGCCAGATCTGACAGAAAATCATATTGAGAGGAAGTCCGACAACCAAGGAATTAAAGAAGATACATTCATCAAGTTTGGTGAGCCAGAAGGTGCAGAGCGAAGGGAGAGCACTCCGCGACTCCGCAGCGAGCAGATGAGCAGATGGCAGGTCCGCGGTTGGAGGGGCGGTCCCCGCAGGGCTGAAGCATACCCAAACGGGGACCACTGAAGCTCGGGCTGTGCCCGGCTCATCCAGACCCAGCGGGCGGAGAGACTGGTGGACTCAGCAGGTCTGCATTCGTGTGCAGAGAGAACCTGGGGGAAGGCGGGGCGCAACTCAACAGCGCAGATCGAGAGCAGGTGAGGGGGTGGAGTCCGCGGCCGGAGGAACGCCGGGCCACACAGGAAAGTTCGCTGGGGAGACCCTCGGGGGATTGGAGCTGTGCAGCCCATCCACCAACCCCGGAGTGACCCCCAGAGCCAGCGCAGAGGGGCCCAAAGTGCTTGCAGGAGGCGGTGTGGGTGTGGAGAGCGGAGAAGGTGCCATTGTGCGCTCCAGCCCCGCCCCCAGAGGCTACGGTCCCAGCACAACTACCAGGAACTTCCCTGCACAGGGGAGCCCCAAGACTCCGCCCCCCTTACAGTAACAGGTTCTCCGAGGGAGGAAAAAATGGCCCAAAGAAAGGGACAGATCAAAACCCCAGAGCTAACCGACCAAGA